>WYDE02202604.1:0-10119 GCA_009867175.2 Adela reaumurella
ACAAACATAGCTCTAAAAACCATTTAAATCGTGAATAACTCAGTAATTAGGTGGACTAAAAATATGATTCTTTTTTTAAAATACGTCTAAACTTACTCCAAATAAAATAGCAGTCCAGCAGACTTCTACTTCTTCTACAGTAAAGGGATATACAAACTGTAACAAAAATGTATAGATAATTTGGGCCAGTACTTTGATTAGCTAAAATTAAAAAAATACCTAAATTTTTATATTTTACAATTTTCATGCATATCTTCAATTGCACAGGTAAAGACCTATCAGAATATATCAGAATACGTCAGTGAAAACCCTATGTGAGTTGATTGAGTAATTCTCGAGTTATAAGTTATAAGCGAAAATAGGTTCGCAAAGTTAGATGGACGCATACACAGTTACAGATATTCTGTTTATCTGTTAGCTGTCATCTGTTAGGATTTCATTAGGCAAGATGGCCGATGCTAGCATATTCGGCCGGTGATAATCTTCATTGGGTGGGGTGGGGGTGGGTTGATATCACTAACCTAAAGTTGGTGTTGTCTTAAATACGATAAGCATCTCGCACTCGAAAGATTGTCGTGGGCGGACTGATGGGCTGACTGATGAGCGGACTGATGGGCGGACGCGGGCAGACGCACGCCCTTGTCGACTTCCTTACTGAGACGACAGCGCCAAAGTCGCCAGTTTGCCGCACATTACAGTATATCACTCAATATACGAAACGAGCCCTGCGCCTCCGCCGCAAATTTGCGCCACTATTCCTGTTCCATGCACTCGGCTTAGTAATAAGTAAGAATGGATTTTTTTTTCATAGAACCCATCACAAACAGCTCACATATCTCTGTCGTGAGCTGTGATGTGATGTGATCCCAAGTCAGATCAATCCTATTGAAAGTGGTGCCACGTCAGAGTACTTATTTTAGATGTTTAATTTCATGTCATCACGATTACTGCACTACCTTTTGTAAAATTGTCAATGGAACGTTACGGCAGAAAAGCTGATGGATAAGGATGTATGCGAAGATATAAGAGACGATAACGTGGGCGATACGCGATACAAACTATGTACGTGGTATGATAAACTGAAACACAATCCTCATAGGGGCTGCACATGGTGCAGCCCGCACATGGATGGCTATGTACAAAAATATATGGTGCGTGTCAGCTCCGAAGAGCGACTGGAGTTTACTCTTTGAACGATTGTCTTGCAATATATGCAATAGGCAAAGGGGGGTAAATAAACGCACATATAGCACAAACGTACAGATGTTACGCGGATCACTGACTGAGTGCCTGACTGATTATGTCACGCTGCGATGTAGAAGCTTGGCTTTTTAATCGTGACGGCGTCGCTGCATCAAATATCAAGTTTAACATTTTAACCAGGAAGTACCTTTTTTTTTTAAAGTGAGAAGTGGCTCCTAGTTTATTCTATATAGTATGGTAGTCTACTAGTTCAGTCTAATTTAGTATACTTTATTATGGATTAATCAGTTTGGTATAGTTTACTCTAGTTTGGTCTAGTTTAGTTTAGTCTAATATAATCTATTTTTTTTTTATAGACTACTAGCATGGGAAGTTTAGTGTTGTTTAGTCTAGTACAAGTCGACCTAGTCGACCTTTCGACCTGCCAACAAAAAAAATTAAACACCAAAAAAAGTCGAGAGAGATGAAATGCGCGAGACTGGTATAGTGCGTACTTTTCTTGTATTTTTAAGACGATCCCTAAACCGAAATTGTTATTACTTTTTATTAAATTAGCAATATAGTTTAAAATCACTTACTCAATGTTACGGTAAAAGAGTTTTTATTTTTTTATAAAAAAGTATTACATTATAAGATTTTGTCATAAATAAATATGTATGACAAAGTAAGTGCTGTGTACTGCCTAATAAATAAAAAATAAGCAATAATAAAAAACAATTGCCTTTTTGGAAATTATGTTCCGACTAAGCACTAGAACTCTTAATTATTAATCTTTTAGCGAACTTACTGGATAATGTTTTCATGGAGCAAGTAGACCATAATCTCGTTGAAAGATTAAAAAAAAATTATATCATGGTTCGTCCTTGAAAAGGCTATTATTTCCTACATCAAAATTAAGTTATTGAATCGCTTTTCTTTTTTTTAATTTATCAAAAATTATCAAAACTTCTTTGCCTCATACCCTTTCCATAAAAATTCTAAACGAGCAACATTTGATGAAACCTTTTACTTTAAGAGAAATATACCAACACCATTTTCTTATTAAATGTATGGCGGATAAAATGAAAAAGTGCCATTATCTCGAATACTAACGATTTTTTATTTCGGACATATTGTGATAAGGTCAGTCCTGAGCTGGCCTATCAGCCCTCCAACGGGAACACGTTGACGTTTGGGATTTCATTATTATCCGTCTATTATATACAGGATATAAAAGACGGATAATAAACCACTGTGGATTGGCTGGCTATTATTGAAGTGCCCAATAATATATTAAAGCGACACACACACGACACCAGTTGCATAAATCAGAAGACGGGCCGTTGAGAATTCTACTCTAGAATTTAGAAATTGAAAATGAGTAATAGTAATTTATTGCCTGTATCAAAAGTAAAAATGTTAGGAAGGAGTAAAAAAAGATAAATATTTGGCGATTAAAGTAATGGATTATTAAGTCAGGATGACTTACATTTGAAATTATTAAATGGCTGAATAATGAATAGCTCTGTATGTGAGGTTTATTTATTACCACGAAATGAATGTCCACTTGACACAAACAATTAATATTTTCAGAAAAAAATTGGCCAAATGCGAGTCGAAGTCGCACACGAAGGGTTCCGTACTAAAAAACAAGAGAGGTGTTATTTGCTTTCATGGCGGCCATAGTAATATACACTCTCTCAGAATCGAACGTTTGTATGTATTGCGCTAATTAAGATCGAGCAAAAAAACGCTGAAAAATAAACAGTTTCTTGTATGGGGCCGCCATTTAACTTTTTAACTTTATTTAATTTGTATTACTTGTTATTAAAGCGCCCATTATTTGTTGTGCCCACAGCAATACACACTCTGTGAACCTCATCAAGTGTCTACCTATGACGGTTCAAAAGATACACCCCTGTGACAGACGGACGGGCGGACAGATAGATGGACAGACAGCGGAGGCTCAGTCATAGGGTCCCGTAGGGACGCTTTGGGTACGGAACCCCAAAAATGTAGATTTATTATAAATTATATAAGCACAATAGATTTATTTCTCACAATGATTACGTAGGTGTTGGAAACCTGTTATACATATACTAGTACTTGTATAGTACGGCTCCTTAGCTCGAAAAAAATCAATTTATGGACCCATGCATCCGGCAGAAAGCATGAAACTCGGTATGCATGTATGTAGCTGTTGTAGCCATATCGTAGAAATTAACTATTTCATGCAATAATCACTCGATAAAATTGGTAAAATAAACATCATTTTCACAACCAAATCTAAACCTAAGCTATCAGTTTGCATGTCGGGGATACGCATGTCGTTTGGCCGTGTAGAAATGCTAACTTCGTCTCCGCCTGCGGGGACGTAGTGAACTAGCATTCCTACATTGGAACTCGCGTTATTCTACTTGAAATCCTACGGCAGTACGTCACCGTCGGAGACGTATTGAAGCAGCATTTACGCGTGTTTAACGTGTAGAAATGCTAACTCGCTCGTCTCCTCCAGTGGGGACGTAGTGAACTAGCATTCCCTCGCTACGCTCCGCATCTTCAATAAATAAACCGAGGGTTATTTTTTTTTATAAACCACAAAAGTTCTTTTTTTACCTAATATTGAGAGACAAAATGATGGCCATACAACATGCGTGTATGGCCATCATGAGAGAAACGTATCGCATGAGCTTTCCTAAGAATAATTTGTTCGGCAATCACTAGAAATCCTACGCCAATTCGTCACTCCAGCTGCGAGCTTGACGAATAGAATGAGGGTTCCTAGTACATTACGCTGCGAATTAACCTAGAAATCCTACTTCAGTACGTCACCGCCTGAGACGTATTGAAGCAGTAATGACGGGTGTTTTTGGTCTAGGAATCCTACGTGAGCACGTCTCCACCCGTGGGGACGAGCTGAATGAGCATTGCTATATACGCAGCCTGGTAGTAAGGCTGGACATACAAATATAATAACTACTCACCAAACTGTTTGATGAGCTCGGTGAAAACGAATGGATCACTTTCGATAGTATTCCAATGTGCTTCCCCCATTGTAGTATTTGCCTCTGGAAAGATTAAAATTGAGAAATTATTCGAGTACCTTGGTATAAAGGCGTTATATTATTAATTCCTAATAATAACCTAAAACGTAAGCTGTAGTCCGTAAACTGGTATTACAATTTGAGGAATATCATATCATATAGGGGTTTACGACGAAGGGTTCATATAACGATTCGCAAGAATTATGGAAAACCGCTTACATACTGAACGCTTGAGAAAAATTAAAATCAGAAAATCGCAGTTTGTTGACAATAAAACTTCCACCCAAACTTCAACAGTGAGTTGAGATTTAATTTCGATTTAAAAACACACAAGCAATTGTAATTAACGATCGATCACACTGAAAATGGTGTAGAGCTAAATAATGATTGTGCAGATTTTATTTTGTTTGAGATGGAAAACCAAAAAATCCCAAGCCAGAGATTAGTTAAAACACGAACCCAAGACAATATAAACACTACGATACGGGCGGGCGAGACACAGAATTAAACAATGGAATCCAGTTACATCTAAAATAATGGCGGTGCTGTCAACGTTAAACGTCGAACAACTGGAGAACCAATCTGATTAAATATTGTTTAGCTTGATTTAACCAATATCGATAAAATGTATTTTGAGATAATTTAATCAATGGATGCATATGCAAATGCTGTGCTATTTCGATAATATCGGAATTTGATTCTTTGCTCCTCCTTCATATCTCCACAGGTTTTGTTCTCGAAGTGACTCACCAACACATATTTCATTATAAGTATACAATTTTCCTATGGGATCGTCTATGGAATCAGGAACATCAGTATCTTCTTTGCTATCGCCTGCACCTGAAAATATTTCAAAATTATAAGAGGATTGTTTTCTTATTTCTAAGGCAAAAATCTCAAACAAATACTCAGACTCCCTAAAAATAAATTAGCGAATAATCTATGTAGGCACGGTGGGACATTTTCAAGGAAAAAGTCAAAATAATTAAATCCTTATTTAGTGCGATAGTGCGTGCTTTTCGATTGTCGCTCAGGAGACTACAAGGAACATAACATCGAATGCACAATTGTCTATTCAAACTATACAAAACTATACGCAACGCAACAGCTACTCGATAGTATTCGGAACTGTGTCACTTCCCGAGGTTTAAAAAGTAATTCAGGATCTCAAATCAAAGCACTCACAAGACTTGTGGAATATTTCACCACCACTATTAAAAACACTAATTTCTAGCATAGTAGAGCCACTCACGAGTGTTATTAATAAATGCATAAAAGAGGCTTCATTTCCGGATGCATTAAAAATTGCTAACCTTTGCATAAAAAGGGTTGTCATAATGATATAGTTACAGACCAGTATCTCTTCTTCCAGTATTTAGAAAGGTATTTGAAAAAATTATAGAGAAAAAAATTGAGACTTTCTTTATAGAACATAATATTGTAAACTTTAAACAGTTTGGATTTTGTAAAGGTAAATCCACGGGAGATGCTACAGCGAGTTTAATAAATACAGTTGTGCCGGACCATCGATAGTGTCACAAGCAACCTCAGCATTGACACAGAAACCAGCGCCCGAGATACAAGTGTCGACTCGGCATGAAGGACTAAAATACGCTGCTCGTGTAGCCCAAATCCACGCTACATAAGCAGCCGCAACTCGGAGGAAGAGCTAGTTCTAGTAGACATAGTCCTCTTGTCACGCTGCCCCTTGGCGTAAACGATCTCACCTACGAACTCCTCGTCATCTCAGTCCTGTAGTCTTAGTACACTGTATTTACATCTACACTGTGTCTGAAGTAAAATACAAGAGAATATCAAGAATCCAGCGTTTTACTCTATACCGACTAGGATCCTTTAACCTAGGATCATAGATCGGTAAACATTTGTACATATCATCCTTAGATAGCTCTCGGCATACATATGGCATATTTTGTGATTTATCAAAAGTCTTTGATGTGTGGACCATTCTATACTACTTATGAAATCAGAACACTATGGTGTTAGGTGCAAAGAATTATGTTTATGCCAATCATACTTAAAAAAACAGGAAGCAGATTTGTGAAGTAAATGGTGCTAAATCCGAAGTAGAGAATATAACAATGGGAGTTCCACAAGGATCTATTCTTTGGCCATTACTTTTCTTGATATATGTTAACGGCATTGCGAGCTGCATTTCTAAATTGGTCATGTTTGCAGACGACATATCAGTAACAGTCATGAGCAACACTGATGTAAATGTGTTGCGAGAACAATTTGTTCAAGTAATGCAATCGCTGCGGTAGTGGTTCCAAAGTAACAACCTTCTCTTAAATGCTAATAAAACCAATATAATGCACTTTGCCTTAGGAACCAATCGACGTGTAATAAATCAGAAAATATTTAATACCTACGGCTAAAGACTTGACACCCAATGTAGCTAATGAGATTGTTTTCCTGGGTGTAATATTTGATAATTTAAGCTAACTTGGAAATCACACATTGATGTATTAGACAAGAAACTGAGGTCAGCCTACTTTGATATAAAAAAGATTAAGGACCTTTTTGGTACTGATGCTGCAAGATCTGTTTACTATGCCTACTTCAACAGTATCATGTTATATGGACTTATTTTCTGGGATACGGCGGATGAAGCAAATCGTGTATTTAAGCTACAAAAAAAGGCTTTGCGTTGTGTGCTCAGTATGAAGCCAAGAGACTCGTGTAAAAATAAATTCAGTGTCGTGGGAATTATGACCCTAGCTAGTGCATATGTCTATGAAAATATTTGTTATGCAAGAAAAAATTTAAATAATACCACATTGAACTCAGAAGTACATACTTATGATACTAGACGTAAAAACAATATTCAAAACACTAAGCATAGATTGACAAAAACATCAAAAAGCTTTATATGCAATAGTATAATATTTTAGAATAACAACTTAAGATATAAGGAACCTTTGTGACTGAGCATTTAAAAAGAAAATTAAGAATATATTAGTACAAATAGGCTATTATTCCGTAAAGGAGGCCTTAGAGGACAAGACGTTATGTTAGATCCAGAATACAATATACTTTATAATATTCGACGTGAATGTATTATACATTATATTATATAAGTGTGATTTACGAGTACCTTATTTTGTATTAATATTAATTCATTTATTATCTTATTACTTTGACAAGTTTATTGACGCTATTATTAATAATTTTAATTTTTTTTGTAACCGTGACATAAACTTGGTACATTGGTACTTTATATTTTATCTTGTATTAGGTAATATTGATTCCATTATGATTGTATTACTTTGACAAGTCTATTGACGCTGTAGTATTTAGATTTATTATTATTATTTTATAATTATTATTTACTTTAAATTTTGTGAAAATTCCGTATTTACTGACCATTAATTGTACTTGACCATCTCAATCAACTGACAATTATATTGATGCTATCGTAATTTAGAAATCATATTTCATTATTTTATATCATAATATTTGATTTAATGACTATTTAATTTTTATGTTATTTTAATTACAATATTACCTATAGTCTTGACAATTTAATTTAAATGACCGCTCAATCTATTTGATTTCATCTTATTCTTTTTTACATTTTACCCAATAACAATAACAATTCATTTGAAGCTAAAACTAAAAATCAAAACTTTTATATTCGATGTATTACATAAAACAAATTTGTAAACACAATAAGTGCGAAGAGAGGTTCTGTTATTAAGTCTGGATAAAAGAAATATTCAGAAATTGTGGTTAGATGCTGTAAGACACAATATCAATCTATACGTAAGTTAGTCGAATTAAAAATGATGTAGCATTAGTTATGCCATGTATTCTAAAATGACGATACTGAGTGTAGCTAGAGTACCTAAAGTTGGAAATAAATACAATACAATACAATCCGAACCACGACCAGCGTCTACGGTCAAGAGGTCACCCATCCAAGTCCCGATCGCGCCCAGCATTACTTAACTGAATATCGCAAAACTGAGCCAACGACTCTGATACTTCTTTCTATATGTGCAATAAAGAATTTTCATTCATTAATTCATAATTGAAAATTGTTATGTGGATTTTTGTAATTTAACATTGCAAAATATATATATTACTCATAAAAAAATTAAATCGCTCTTATGATTTTTTGCATGCCATCACGTAAAGTGACTACACTATAATTTAGTCCTTCTCAAGCCTGTCTCTTGGAATGTCAACTCGAAAAAACTAGTCCAGCCAGAGCCAAGCCTCGAAATACAGAATTCGGCTTCA
Source organism: Adela reaumurella (assembly GCA_009867175.2). Taxonomy (NCBI): domain Eukaryota; kingdom Metazoa; phylum Arthropoda; class Insecta; order Lepidoptera; family Adelidae; genus Adela; species Adela reaumurella. Next base: position 8,490 of record WYDE02202604.1, read on the forward strand.
TTCGTGAATATGTATCGAAAAGTGACCGACTCTTTTGGTCATGTCTGCTGGTACGACGATCAGTATGTGTGAAAAATGAAATGAAATCTCCAGTGTAAACTTCATTGTCTGTGACCGAATGACTATAACTTGCGGTTGCGGAGTAGCTTATTTGGTTAGCACGCGCCTCTTACCCGAGAGGTCGTGGGTTCGATACCTGGTATGCGCACAATTTTTCCGGATTTTAAAATCTGTTAAAATTTGTGTGCAAAATTACAATGCACCCCGGTGAAGGAAAACACCGTAAGGAAACCTATATACTAACAATACGAATGTGTTGTAGTGTATAAAGGTTGGCTGGAAGAGGTTGGCCTTCTGCTAAGCAGACAAGTCTATATTATTATTATTTATTATAATTTTTTATATGTGCGCTATACAGAAAAGAAATCCTATTAAAAAAAATTACTTTTTATCCATAAATCGGATCCATTTTAATACAAAGCGACAAGAGCGTGTGCACTCAAAATGCACTGACGATTTTATCCTTTTTGCTAGTATTAATATAGGTACTTATATTTTTTTTAATTAGCAATTTTCCCAAACAAATTTTTTTCTCTAAAGTTCTTCCGTTGAGAAGCCATTATTAAAAAACTCATTTTTAAAAAAATTCAATGAAAATTTTGTAAGATCCCTAAATCCAATTCATACTACCCTAAATGATTCGGCCACTAATAAGGCATTTCTTCGGAAGTTCCGGTTAAAAAAAATTAAAAAAATTAAATCTTAACACTTGCCCAAAAAAATAAAACATTTTTTTGCAGAGTACATTTTTGGCGAAATTCAGTTTTTCTCGTTTTTTGTTTAAAACGATCTTTGGAAGTTTGGATATTTTTGGACAAGTGTTATACGACACCTAACCAGGTGACGACGTCGTGTCTCTAGGTGGCACGTAACTACCAGTGAGAGGGGGCAGGTCAACCAACACCTAGGAACATGGCGTTAATGGCATCCGGTAGATGGCGAACTGGAGCATGACGTAAATTTGAGTGCCTCACGGTGGTATCGGCGTAATCGGCAATCACAAGCCGTAATTTCGTGCGGCTAAATTACCAATAGCGATTTTCACTTTCCACTTAAATAAAGAAATATAGATTTTTCTGCTTAGCAGAAGGCGGACTTATTGCCGTGGGAGTCTCCTCCATTCAACCTTTATACACAACAACACATTCGTATCGTTATTGTATAAGTTTCCTCCCGGTGCTTTCCTCCACCGGGGTGGGGGTGCATTGTAATTTTGCAAAAAAAATTTTTACCGATATTTAAAAATCCGGAAAAATTACGAGCATACCAGGTATCGAACCTACGACCTCTCGAGTAAGAGGCATGCGCTCACAAACTAGGTTACTCCGCGACCCACTTGTGTATGTACTCGTACCGTATATGTTTATGTACAGTCGACAAGTCTCATTTCTGTGCAACGTAGACTTTGAACTCGATCACGTGACCGGAGAGCGCAAGGTGAAAACTATAAACGTGTTTTTGTATTGTTCGTCTCATATTGCATACCACGGTCGGCAGCCGCGGCGCAGCGCAGCGCAGCGCGTGCGTGGGTCCGCTCTCTCTGCCGCTGCGCTGCGCTTACAAATTGGCG
>WYDE02202615.1:0-10118 GCA_009867175.2 Adela reaumurella
CTGAATGAAGGTCGGTCGAAGCGCTATAAAACACAGTTCGTGTTTTCCGTCTAGGTCAGTGTAGCCGGCTGGAATTGAGGGAAGTGCTGACATGGCACCTACCTACATAATTCATCAAGGGTGACAATAGGCTGACATCTCTGGTACCAGAAAAACTGGTGCATTAGGTGATGTAGCCTTCCGTGTCAGTTTCAATGAAAAAAAAAATCTCACTCATTAAATTAATTCTCAAACATGAAAATTTCATAAACCTGCAGGTTTAAATATTTAATTATGACACTACGCTAATGTAATAATTTTGGATACAAAGCGTTTCCTTCTTTATTATTAGAGTAAAGCCCCTGCACGCGTAGAAAAACCCAACAAAAAACCGAATACAGGGATGAACTGCCGTTATGTGTTCTTTTAAATATTATGAATTTGCCAAAAAAAAATCCTTAATTTCATAAATTCAGTTTTCGTTTGATAAGAATTTGTATTTCCCAGCAGCGCATGGGCGCATTAAATTTAGATCGCACGCACACTGTCCGCAATGGTGCGATATTTTATTTTCTCCGCGAGACGATGCAAAGAAGACGCTTGCAGCGCCACCAATACGCGGCGGCGGCGGCGGACAACACCGATTGATTTATATTCTCTCGCGCAAGATTTACGACTGTCTAATTAAACTGCGGGAAGCATTCGGATCACTATGGAAGGTTGAGTGAGCTGCAAGATGTGGTATTTAATCGTCATAATTTTGCAAATAACAAATGCATCTTAATAAAGTACGTAATTATAAAGTAAATAAGTAAGTACTTATTTTATTTAATTATTCTTCTTTGCAGCCATTTTATTCACCCCACTGCTGGGTACAGGCCTCTCTCATTTAAATGATATGAGAGGATTTAGTCATACACTTCCACGGTGACCAACCGGCTTGGAAGTGGGTTTCCTCACGATTTAATTAGGTACTTAAAAGGAAATTTATTAGGTATTTTTGGAATTATAAAAGTAAAAGCTAGGTACGTCAAGTAGAAAAAATACCATCCTTACATATCTTTTCAGTCCTCTCTACACTTATATTCGTAGACGAAATGGTGTAGGTAAGTGAAAGAAATTTAACGTTATCATGCCATTCTTATCGCACCACAAATTCCATAAACTTGGTATATTTTTACCCCCCAAAAATCCAGTCATTCAACGCCACTCAAAATTTCAATAAAACACGAATGAAACCCCGCACCGTGGAAATGGAGCCACACTCAATTTGCGAAGTTATGAATATGAATCGCTTTGATCGGTGATGCGGGCAAACACCGCCTATGCTATCCTGTCGAGGACTTTAGAAAGCAAATGTCCGTTTCTAGATGGGGTAAGCAGGTGATGAGAGGACATTGCGAATTTGTAATAGAGTAATGGACGTAATAGTTGGACGGGGTAATGGAGTGATAGAAACCACACAGTGCGCAGTGAATTGGGAATAGGTTTCACGAGATAGCTTTGGCAGATATTTACATATGTATCTATATGCCTTACATAGGCAGTACCTGATTTGTATACATTCCAGGTTATTTTAATGAATAATTATGATTATGTTCTAACTTTCATAATTGAGGTCATACATGGCGATCCATTTCTAATAATTTTAATTTACTTAGGTAGGCCCGTTACACATGCAGGAAATTAGCTTAAAACACGGGTTGTGTTGTGATGCCATAGCGCTCGGAGCCGGTATCTTTCAGGATTGTTCAATAAACACCCAGGTATGGTGGACGACGCCATCGTGTTGGACACGGGTAACAAGGTTTTTTCAGAACTGTTAAATTATTAAATAATTTTATCATGAAGTTGACTATTTGAATGTAGCTTTATACAAAATTAATCTGTAGTGTTGATCGTGTCGTTGTTGGAAGCTTTACGATATAAATAAGTAAGAAAACAACAAATAAATATGTCTTTAAGTAAATAGGCATGCTTGCCTCAAAATAAATTGATAAGTACATCACTTCTGTCATGACATACTATGCATCCACTCATATCTGTCTGTAAGACATTCATTTATTTATTCACTTTACTGAAGTATACGATAAATAAGTTAAACATACGTTGCCGAGTGCCGACTTGGTCAGTACGCAATACAGTGCCACTATGCGGGCATTTCGGTTATGGTGTCTAGGCAGGCAGTCTGGTGGCACTTAAAAAAAAATCACTTGATTTTGTTATGAAAATGACTAAGCTGGTCGTATTCCATATTTTTTCGGCATCAAAAACATACAGGTCTGGCAACTGGGAGCCGTTTCGTTCAGATGTGGTAACACTTTAAAAGTTTAAATATTCCCCTATTTCTATTTGAAAAGGTGTTATTTGTCTATTGTAAAAGGTGTCCAAAAGTAAAATGTATACCTTAATACATAGATAACATGAAAACATCGAAAAAAAATTGAACTTCAGCCTGCCAGACGACTTTGAAAAATTTACCATTCACGTTTAAAAAGGACTTAAGTTTTTCAAAGTCTTCTGGTAGGCTTAAGGAAAAATTGTCCTTTGTAAAAAAGTTAAATGTAGTGCATGGTAGGTACCTACATAGATAATGGTAAAAATTAAAAACATCGAAAATTGTATAAAATTTTTACCATAATCTATGTATCAATGATTCCATTTTACTTGTGGACAATTGAAATAAGAATTTGTAAACTTTTAAAGTGTTGCCATTTCTGAACGTAACTGCTCCCAGTTACCAAACCGACCAATTCTTGATGCCGAAAAAATAAGGAACACGACCTGCGGCGGCGTAATAATTTTTTAACAAAATCAAGTATTTTTTTGTTCTCTGCCTCCCAGTTTATTAGACTGAATACACACAGTTGTTCTAGAAATAGGTACGTCACACACACATTATCTATCGTTAACGCACACCAATACCGCATATATATTCTTGTGTTGCTTTTCCCCACATTCATTAAAATAATTCCCCGTCGGTCGAAACGGCTATGTAAATAGTTTGTGTTTTCCGACCAGTTCGGTGTAGCCGGCACGATCAAAGGGGGAAGCACTGACATGACACCCCGGGCACCTAGTTCACCCGGTGTAATGGGCTGACATCACGGACGTTGTAGGTGATGTAGCCAATCCGTGCAAGTTTCTATAAAAAAAAAACAGTAACGTAAACATTATCCAACATTATCCATCTAGTTCAGAGTGGCAGATCTGAATTAAAAAGGGAAGTACGCACAATGTCAAGGCAAGAAATAATTGAGATAACTTATGTTCACATCAAGGTAAATGTGAACCAACAATGATGGCTTAAAAAATAATGCTGTTACAGAGTACTCACTATTTTTTTTATAAACTTATAATTGTGTTGCTGAATATAGGCCAATATGATTCGTGTCGTTACGGGTGCGTTTCGACGGAAACGTTTTCCGCAGGTATCCGCATTTAGCAGGGAATGGCACGGGGTCTTATTCTTGTCACATCCATTTCTCGAGGTATCGCCAACGATTCCACATAAAAGTTATCGTTGCCGATATCGTAATTTCGCTGAACCTTTAACTTTTTATTAAAAAAAACGCTGGGCAGTTTGACACTGTCGCAGTAGTACGAAAATGAGGCTTCGGCTAAAAAGGTGTAATTAATTTTTTTTTTTCTATTCTTATCACCCTACCTTATTTAAAAAAGAGCTGTGTAAAAGAGAGACTTGGACAAGACAATAGCTGTCACTTTTTATTTTATTTACTTTTCTCTTCACTGTCACCTCACCTCGAAAAAAACTGCCACTAATTAATTTATTTACTTTTCTGTGTACCGTTCGCGTTCTGCGTAGGAAGATGTACACCTAGATTTATTGAATATAAGAAAACATTTACAGACATTAAACAATATTTACAGAAAGAAAACTAACTACAAAAGAAAATATCGTCATCTTGGGACAAAGGCATCGTCCCCAACACAGACTCGGCGTTCCCCGCTGAATGGTGATAGTAATGTGCTGTCCTGATTTTTTTTTTAATTCGTTGTAATTTTTTCCATTTACGTGTCAATGCTCTTTCAGTTGAGGCGGGGTGAAAGTACTGCTGTCGTGTCATGCGACGCATTTGTCCCCCGATATAATCTGCAAGGAGTTTGATTTGATGTTACTTTTTATGATGTAAACATTAAAACAAACATCGATCGATAATAAGGACTTATTTGAATAAAAATTAAAGAGTCGTACACACGCTAACCTCTATACTGGAAAGAGACAGAATTTCGAAATACCTTTTACTCCAATGAGCCGAGCCGTCTTCAATGTGCCAGAAAGAGATCTCGAATTTGTCTATATTTCAGGTGTAAAATTTTCAGACGATAGGGCTGCACTCACAGCAGTGTGCAACTGAGAGTGTTCATGATACGCCTCCCGGTTTTCCGTTAGTGCGTGTCGGATCACGATTTGCGTAACATCAGAACATCACGAACCCGCGCGGGCTGCGCATTTTGTTTACCGACACTACGGACAAAATTATTGCTACAGTCCTCTTCGTACCTTTCCGTTAGAGCTCATGTTTAATAATTATTTATAGACAAAGTAAGTATCTATGTATAGATGAAGCCTATATATAAAATTATGACCCTGGAAATTCTAGACTAACGCGCGTTGCTAAATGGGCTGGGAGGTAAACGTGAATTTGTTATGAAAATAATTACTATCTCAAAAACTGTTAGTTGAATTTCAAAAGTGTCCAAAAGTAAAATGAAGACCTTGATACATAGAAAATAAACATGATACATGATACATAGGAAATAAATTACATGACATGTATCATGTAATTTATTTAAAGTGTTGCCATTTCTGTGCGACTACCAGCTTAAGCTATCGACACTTTTCCACCTTTTCTCAAAGTCGTCGAGCAGGCTGAAGTTCAAATATTTTTATTTGTCAAATTTTTACCATTATCTATGTGTCAAGGTCTTCATTTTACTTTTCGACACTTCGGATGCAACGAAAAATTTTTGAGATATGAATTTAATTTTTTTTTAAAGTGTTTCCATTTCTGTACGCCCACCTCCCGGTTGTCAGACCGACATTTTCTTGATACCTAAAAAATAAGGAACAACGACAAGCGTAATCATTTTCATAACAATTCACGTTTTTTTTTCACTACCTCCTAGACCAAAACTATTTGATGTTCATACAGTTCGCGCAGTAGGTGTTTTGGTATTTCTGGCTATCTCTACCTACATAATAAAAAAAAACTAATCTGTCGGTGTGTCAGACAGATTAGCCGAGCCGGCAAGAGCACGCCTCCCGAGCGAGGTTGTAAGGATTCGATCCCCACTGAGAGCACAATATATTTATAAGTTTAGAATTTTCACTAAACAGGCTGTTGACACTCCGGTGAAGGAAAACATCGTGCGGAAACCCACTTCCAAACCAGTTGTTCACCGTGGAAGTTTAGGAATAAATCCTCTCATATCATGTAAATGATAAGGCCTGTACCCAGCAGTGGGCAGAATAAAAGGGCTGCTAAGGAAGGCACTGAATGAAACGTCGTCGGTCGAAACGGCTATGTATATAGTTCGTGTTTTCCGAACAGTTCAGTGTAGCCAGCACGATCAAAGGGGGAAGCACTGGCTTGGCATCTAGTTCACCCGGTGTTATGGGCTCACACACGGACGTTGTAGGTGATGTAGCCAAACCGTGTCAGTTTCAATAAAAAAAAATATATGGGAGTCTGTGTTTTATTCGTGATAAGTTGGAACCAGAGAACCGATTCTTTTTCGATTTTCACTGAAAAATGTATTAAAGGTGAAAACGAATAGATTTCACTATTAATTTAAGGTCTCGAGCATGGGAAAATGTGGTCAGGATGTCATCGCATAATGTATGTCACAAAGAGAAGAGCACACACGGCTAAAGGGTTTCATCTATGGATAATAAGGTGGATAACTCATACATAGGTGAGCGAGGTAACCACGTACGTGCCCCAGGGACACTGACAGCCCGTGCGCGAGAGGGAGATGGAAATATGATTGGCATAAGCAACGTCCCCCGCCCGCGTGCAGTCTTCTTAACATTTTCGTGACGACCGCTGTTCTCTTTGCTAAGGACGGGAATGGGTAATCTATGGTTTAAACTCCCTGGGTGTTTGCATAGAAAGCGCCAGTCTTTTTTTATGTTATCAATCATCCCATCATGGTTGGCTCTCACCTCTTATGTCTCACATCGTGAACCGCGGTGCGAGCCTAAGTCACCTCAATCCTTACGGAGTATGGTGCCATGACAGGGTACTTCCCTTTTTCAGTCCGGCTGCACTGACATAGACGGAAGACACGTACTATTTGCATAGCCGTTTCAACCATCCTACATTCAGTACGGTGGTACCGACCCGGTCGGGTTAACTCTTCCACCTAGTTAGGAGTGGGAAGGGTTTCCTCGAAGTGTTTTCCTTCAACGGAGCGACGGGGAAGAATGAACCTGTACAGGCCTTAAAAAGTACGCCCGTACAGAGGATCAATCACTGCGCGCCAGTCAGAATAGCCAACCCGACGCTTAAATTTATATCACGTCTATAAGTAGTCTATATCGATCTATATCTATATCAAAGGTTTGCTCCAGTTTGGTCAAAGGTTTGCTCCAGTTTGGTCAAAGGTTTGCTCCAGTTTGGTCAAAGGTTTGCTCCAGTTTGGTCAAATGTTTGCTCCAGTATTAGGTATGGGAACTTCTTGAAAATTATTTTAGGTTATGATTCATCGCGCTTGGTTCGCTAAGAAGTGAACTTAAAAAGTAGAGAAGAAATACATTTAAAAAAAATAAATGTCTAAAAATTTAATAGGTACGCTTAAATTTAAAAAAAAATTAATTTAAAGTGTAGGCGATGGATGATTTTTTTTTGACAATTAACATGTACTACACCACGTAGACTACAATTTACGACAAATAGGGTTCCCAGGTGTCCGGATTTATCCGGACATGTTTGCCTTTTTATGGTTGTGTCCGGCCAAATATGTACATATTCGTTCTGTCCGGCTTTTGTCAGGCAGTAGGCATCGGTCCGTCACTTTTCGAAACTTCTGTTGATGTGTGTGAGTTATGTTTGGTGTGAAATTCACATCATACCGCACCGCACATGCAGCTCTCGCTCCGTCCACCCGTTGTCCCGCACGAATCAGCAGTGCCAGTGACGCGGCACGAGAAATTAATTGCATTTTCAGCAGATAACACCAATCCTAACTTTGGCAGAAGAGAAAGACGTGGAACCAACAACGTCAATAGCAAGGCTGTCCAATCTCATATCGGCCGCCGGTCACGCAGTAGGCCGCGAACGAATTTATAATGCCCGCGTGAACAAGACGTCATCGTCTTAGCTTACTTCACCCAAATAATTCATATAAATTTGCGGGTTCGCTTCGCTCGCCCAATGATATGATTACATTACATTACTTTACTTTTTGTGATCACCCACCCTGGTGATTTTGGCTTCTTCAAATAAAAAGATAATATGTGTTACATAGTAATATTTAATCTCTCTCTCTCTTTCTCTCTCTCTCTCTCTCTTATTATGAAATATATGATAATACCCGGTCGGTCTATTAAGTAAGTAGTGTTCAAGCATATTACCGACTACATCAACACAGTTGACAATGTGCCCGCGTCGCACAATGTCGCGACAACAATGCCTGTCTACAGCCACGCACGCCACGTCACGTCTCTGTAAACATCAATACACTTGGCTAACGGGGGTAGCAGGTCAGCAACAGTGAGTCGATACCGCCGTAAGTGATTGCCTCGTGTCTGGGGAAAGACAACCCCTTCTACGTTAGCCGTTTTACAATACGTCATACCATACCCCCCCAGCTAGGGTTACCAGGAATGTAAAACCGAAAAGTCCCGACATTTGGTTGGATTCTTATGCACATGTTCTGAAATTTTGGCCGCGCGCGGGCGTTCGCACGCAAACGAAAAAAGTAAGATTTGTTTGGTCATTTATTTTTTTAAATGTATTAGGTACCTATATAAATGGAGTTTTCTTAACAAGATAACAATACAAGGTAACCTGGGACAAAGGCGCCATAGTTTTAATTACTGCAAGTTTAGTTACGGATTGACAAATAATTACGAAGTATACAAAAACTAGATACCATTCCTCAGATGCATAATTTAATGTACTTTCTTAAATACAGATTAACCTCTCTCCATCAAAGAATATGTGGCATTTATTAGAGTTTTTCTCGGAAAGGGGAATTAAGGTGCATTTGCGCCCACGTGGGGCAAAAGCGCCTTATTGTACTTGCACTTCAGTTATTCTGTTCTGAATGTTAAATTCTCTAAAATATTTCAATATTTTATTACCCATTGTCATCTCTAATATGATCTAGATAAGATTTATTTTAATTCGCTAGAATAACGGAGTTATGACTGATATGAACTGAGGAGGTGCAAATGCGCCTAATTTTAGGTTTTTTACTCAGGCGCCTTTGCCCCAGACATAAGTCAGAAATCATAAACCTTTCCAATTATTGCAGTTTACTGCGAATAATAAGTGCCCATAGTTAACTTTTATATATTATCGCGAAGTACTATGTAATAAAAAATAAAAAATTACCATCTTTAAAGGTATGTACATTTATAAATGTACTTATTTGGTATTTGGTAGTGTATAGAGAGTGCACTGGTTGCAGCGTCAGTTCAATGTTACAATATTACTGCATTATCTTTTTTATATATTTCTACCACATTTCGCCTCACAATATTGACTTAAATTTAAGGCAGTTCCGAAAACAACGGCAACTGGTGGCTAATCGACTAACAAAAAAGGTTGACAATATATGGATTTGAAGCAAATGCATGTCTTAGGTGCATTTCCCCCAGCAACATAGGCGCTTTTGCCCCAACTGAAAAATATAAACCTCAACATTTACATTGCTCCTAAGTAATAAATACGTGAATTCCAGAACGAAATAATACAAATCACAATTTCAACAATCAATAAGCTTTACACTCACATTAGCAAAATCTCTGTAGCTTAACAAATTCACTTGATACAACAAGATTTGTGATGAGCTGTGCAAGCGGTGACGATTGCCGAAAAAGTGAGAAAATGAAAAATGTCCGATTCTGTCAACCACAAGCGCACAGCGACCTCGGTTGGTTATACTGAATTTTAATTATAGTTTTAAATACTTCACTAGATGGCAGATTTTACAATTTTGTTTATATTAGGCGAGTAAATGCGAAAAGGTGCCTTTGCCCCATAGGCGCCTTTGCCCCAGGTTACCTTAATGTTTTAATTTCGAGATTGATATAATTTCATATATCATACCTTGAATATAGTTTCGCAACTGAATTTCACACCTTTAGTAATATTTTAATATAGTTTCGCATCCTAATTTGGCGTCCAATTTAATTCCGCACCGAATTTAATTTTGCAACTGAATGATTATAGTTTCGCAACCGAAGATCACTCCTGGAACGAAATTAAATGTTTTAATCGCTATTATGAACGATTTTAATTTCTGATGCCATCCCTGACTGGAACACTTTTATTAAGTTTAATAATACTGCTATATTTATCAAATAACAATGTGGGTTATTCTACACAAGTACTCCTGTAAACTTAAAACACGGTAAGCTCTACCAAAAGAAAGTAGCGTGTGTTAAAGTATATTGAAGCTGCATTTTCTATAAAATAATTTGTATAGTAATGCAACTATTTATTATAATGTTGTGTATTTATTGGTTAGGCATATCGACGACTGTATCACGCCTAAATGAATCTTGGGCGTTTGGTGAATCTGTATATGTTTTTTTTTTATTGAAACTGACATGGATGGCTACATCACCTCATCCACATGTTCTTCTGCTACCAGTGATGTCAGCCTAAACACCTTGGTGTGTTATGTAGGTGGTGACATGTCAGCACTTCCCTCAATTCCAGCCGGTTACACTGAACGGGACGGCAAACACGAACTATGTTTCATAGCCACTTCGACCGACCTTCATTCAGTGCGGTGGTACCAACCACGACCAGCGTCAACGGCCAAGCGGTCACCCATTCAAGACCTGACGGCGCTCGGCAGTGCTTAACCTGTAGAAGCTAATGTATGCAAAATCCATATTCTCTCACTAGCCTGGGGTGCAAAATGGGCCCCCGCGCGGC
>WYDE02202626.1:0-10117 GCA_009867175.2 Adela reaumurella
ATTTCCACGGCATTTATTCTGCTTTCGTGCTTCGTCTGCCATACCCAACTTTCACTCCCGTACATCAGTGTAGGGGCAGTGTACTGGAACGTCGAAGGAGATTTTCTGCCTGATTCATTAAATTAGGGTTCAGGCGGTGTCTCCTCATTCGGCGATACTTACTATTTCCTGTTGCTTTAGAATATCGCTTTTAATGAAATCTAATTAAAATTGTTATATTAAACATTTATATTTATACAAATAAAGTAGGGAAGTAAGTAGGTACCTACAGCTAGCATTTCTTCAAATGCCCCCAGAAGCATATGTAGTATACTATACTTGGCTATACTATACGTGTAGTGTTACTTGGCCACTACACGTACTCGTAGGTACCTACAAAGTCAGCTAACGCACATAAACTTAAGCCATCATTTTTCAAATTAACAACAAGAATTGAATAACAAAGCTATTCGTATGCGAGGTTCAGAATAGAAAATACTCGAAAGAAAGAAGCGCAGTATAACTGAAGATAAGTATCAGGAGACTGAAATTTCCATAAATAACAATCACACGTGAATGGAACTGACAAATATCGCTGCTCTTAATATCTGCAACTTTGTGTTCCAAGCTGGAGCTACAAGCGAGGAGAAATCTCCCGGACAAGTGATGGTGATTAATGAAGCCGACATTGTATAAATATTTGCATAAGAAATGCCCAGTGAAAAGAATTATCATTCAGTTTATCTCGTAGATCCATTATCCAGCTTGTAACACCTTCGCCATTAAAATTTCTGCTTGCGAATACATGCCTTATTTTTCATTACTCAGGGATGTATTTCTAAAGAATAGTGACTATGGTCCAAGAAATATAAATTTTTATAAGGAATAAACTTTGATGCTTGACGCTAAGGTCTCTATTTGCGTGTTACGTAGTCTTCGAGGTTCAGAATGTTCGTTGTGTAGGGAGGAACTGAGGGCCAACTGATGGACGGAGTAAGCTTGTTAGTCCTGTCAATAAAAATATTCATTCGCACGCACTCTATTTAACAGATGATCATTTACAAGGTTCCGTATCTCAAGCAGCTAGGGCTGACTCATTGAATAAACTAATTATGTTTATCGAAATAAATAAATCTTGGTACCTGAAACACTTATAATTTCTCTACCATATATCTCACAGTTTATGAGTATTTCTGGATATAATAATGATCGATACGTAGGGTAGAATCATCTTGCCAAATTGGTACATTATAAATTGGAAGTGGCAGCTAAAGCCAAAGGTCTCGGGTTCGATTCCCGGTTCGGACGTGTTTTCTTTAATTAGTTTTTGCTAAGGAAAGGAAAACATCGTGAGGAAACCCACTTCCAAGCCGGTTGGTCACCGTGGAAGTGTACGACTAAATCCTGTCATATCATATAAATGAGAGAGGCCTGTACCCAGCAGTGAGGCGAATAAAATGGCTGCAAAAGAAAGTGGCAACCTTATATCTTCTCCGCGATGAAACAAGGTCTGATTGATGTAATGAGAAATGACGCGACAATATTTTGAGAAATTGCCACCACTCGGACACGGCAAATGTGATGCGTGTCACCCGGGCCGGGCTCTGCCTGACAAAAGGGCGTTCTATGGCAGTCTTCTTTGTAAAGAAACCAGAATGAGATTTTATTACTTGCATAAATTTCATGATATAGCTCGTTGGAAGGAGGTCAGGGGGTCTACCGTGCTATTATCACATGAGCGAGTGAAGAGACATCGCCAGGATTTCAACCAATCAGACTGGCGGTGTCGAGTGATCTTGAGTGCGTTAACGCATACGATTGGCTGAAATCTCTTCACTCACTCGAGTGATATTACGCCGGTAGTAGGCCACCTCTGCTTACTTTGTGAAGTTTTGTTTAATGGTCTCTCGACTTGGTGGGAAGTGGTCTACTTTGGTAGTGGTCACTCTATTGTCGAAGGTAATGTTGTTCTGATGTATGTAGGATGTAGAATATGTGCCTTTTGTGGAAACCGAGATGGGAGGCTACATCGCGTACGATGTAAGCCTATAACGCCTGGTCCTATGGATCCTGATGAATCGAGGTGCCAGTGAGCGACTTCTCTGTGATGTGTCCGGCTACAAAGAACTGGACTAGAAACACGAACTATTTTTACATAGTCGCTATTAGAGGTCCTGTCATTCAGAGCGGTGGTACCGAGTACCGAGACCGACCTGGGCGGGCGGGTGAATCTTACCATACATATTGCAATTCCATTAGATTTAGCAAGTAAAATTGAGTTGCACCTATAGACTAATACAGAAATTTAATAATGATTTTTTTTATTTATACGGGAGTTGAAAATTATAATCAAATAAACAACAAATTACAAATTACAACAAGACATAGCGACAAGGATAGAGTGGTTTGGACAAGCTTAGATGGTTTGAACACATGGAGAGAATGAATTTGGAGAGACCAAACAACATGTGAAGCGAATTTGGAAGGAAGGATCGAACGGGGCCGCCCTAGGCGAACATACCATGACCTAATAACTAACCTTTTACGGAAGGGGCAAGTTCGCAGCACCCGTAACCGACGCGCATGTATGATAGGTAGGTGCATCAAAGGATGTAACCAGGAATGTGTACAATGGCTCTCTATTGTTTCTGCCTACCCCTCCGGGGATGAGGCGAGATGGCATATATGTATATACTCAAAATTATCACGATAATGTTATTTATACATTTGTTTACATTTGATGAACCCCAGATTGTCAGATTGTAGAGTGTCAGAGTAGCCGAGCGGGCGAGAGCACGCCTCTCAATCGGGAGGTACAGGTTCGATCCCCACCAAGCGCACAATTTATCAATTTTGAATTTGTGTTACATGGCTGTTGACATTGCGGCGAAGGAAAACATCGTGAGTAAACACACTTTTTTGCCGGTTGGTCACAGTGGAAATTTATGACTAAAATCCTACATACATACATAGCGTCACGCTTGTTTCCCAGTGGGGTAGGCAGAGTAAACGGATCTCCACATGCCACGATCCTGACACACCTCTGCAGCTTCTTGCACTCTCATAATTATTCTTCATACATGTTCGTCGGTTACGGGTACTGCGCAGTTACCCCTTTTGGAACACTTACTCGATCTGTTCTACATACGTGCGTCTAGGCTATGGCGATCCTTCCCGACTCTTCCACTCACATTCGCTAAAATCCTCTCATATCATATTAATGAGAGAGGCATTTACCCAGCAGTGGGGCGAATAAAATGGCTACAAACAAAGGAAGGAAGGAGGAAGGATGATGAACCCCAAATACTACTTACCTACCAGTAGTATCGTTTGGATAAGCGCGCCAGTTTGTTACATAAACAATTTTCTTCTGACAGGATTATTTTTAACACAGGAGTTATTGTAACACATTTGCACGTTGCACTAGTTGCATGTTCAAAATTTAATTTAATAATTAATAAAAATTTCACATCAGTGTCAGATTGGCCGAGCAAGTGCACGCCTCTCGAGCGGGAGGTGCGGGCTCGATCCCCATACTGGAGCTCAATGTTTATACTGTAGAATATTTGCCAAACTTGCTGCTTACACCCCAGTGAAGGAAAACATGAGGAAACTTTCAAGCCGGTTGGTCACCGTGGAAGTGTATGACTAAAATCATCTCATATCATGTAAATGATAGAGGCCTGTACCCAGCAGTGTGGCGAATAAAATGGCTGCAAAAGAAAGAAGAAAAGATCATATCAGAAGGGCATGAGGTTGATGGTGACGGTAGTGGTGGTGAGACCACGTCAAACTTGTTAATTGAAGGCTTCCACGCAGCTCAATTATTACAGTAGCTTACAATAAGCTGCTCCAACAAGTAGTCGACAGTTTGATGCAATCTTGTCGTATTACCCTTATAAGGATTTCATGAAGCTTCGTAAGGCGCAGAATTGACCGAACGTGTCGTACTCTGATGATAGTGTCTTCGATGTAATATGTGGCTATCAGCGCGATCTTTTCTTTTGTAGTTCTTTCTTTTCCACTGCTGGGAACAGGCCTCTTTCGTTGATTTGAGAGGATTTGTATTTGCATTGTTTTTAGGCTTAATGCTATTTAGCACTCTTTTCTAGCCAACCTTATGGATGAGGAAAAGAATAGTAGTTCGATTTAGTCATACACTTCCGCGTTGACTAACCGGACGTATAACTGATTTACGTTGGCTTAAATTTCAAAGCACCAGGATGCCACCAAATACTTCTATAAGTAGGCTGTAATTATGTAGACCCAAGTAATGTAACCTCATTTGTCAAAACCTTCCCTCCCTTGCACGCTCCCTCTATTTTTTGCTCATAAAAATTTGTCACAGCTTTCCAAATGCTCAAACATTCGGAAACAACTGCACATGCATCGCAGATGAACGTGTGAACGGGTAAGTGTGTTCTCCATGTGCTGCACGGGTCCGCCCGGCTGTAAAGCAATATCTAGATACTTTTGTAAGGAAAGACTTTGTTTCTGGGAAAACCAGTGTTGGAAGGTAATAAAAATACGTAATATAACATAAAAATATGGGACGCGCATCTGCGCTTGGAACTCTTTTAAAAAGAAATGATAATAAAACTATTGTATGTAGATGTAGGTACATTACATACATACTGCAGACTGGCCGCGCTCTTCCCGCGCCCGCTGCAGAATTTATGAAAGAGATTCAAATTGAGGTTCTACAAAGAGTGATCTGTCAAAAGGAAAAAACAATAATAACACCGCCGCTGAAGGGACCGCCTGCCTCACCCACCATTATAATCGTTTAATTTTGATAAAATACGTATTGGATTGTTTAAAAGGGAGAATTAAAAGTGCAAGTCTTAGTAATTGTTTCTATTTCGTAATTAGCTTTTCATAAACATTGAGGAATTTGACGCCGTCTCGCCCCCGACGGTGCTTCAATACATAGCGTTACGCATGTTTCCCAGTGGGATAGGCAGATAAAACGGATCTCCACGTGCCACGATCTCGACACACCTCTGCTGCTTCATGCACTCGCATAATATTCTTCATACATGCTCGTCGGTTAGGGGTACTGCGTACTTGCCCCATTATGAGAACCTCCTCGATCTGTTCTAGGTACGTGAGTCTACTAGGGCGACCCTTTCATCAATTCTTTCAACGTGACCGAACCCCCGAAGCATTCCTTTCTCAATCCTTGTCACTATATCTTCTTTCAGAACACAACGCTCTCGCACTACACAATTTCTCAATCTATCCTTCATTGTGACTCCACATATACTCCTCAACGCGCACATTTCCATAGCATTATTCTGCTTTCGTGCTTCATCAACCATACCCAACTTTCACTCCCGTACATCAGTGTAGGGGCCAGCACTCCACTATGCACAGCCAAACGTGCCCTATATTTTGGCTGCTCATAAGAGCGTGCATGGCCTATTCACTTGATTTCCGTCTTTCACTCTCTTTTC
Organism: Adela reaumurella; assembly: GCA_009867175.2. Lineage (NCBI taxonomy): Eukaryota > Metazoa > Arthropoda > Insecta > Lepidoptera > Adelidae > Adela > Adela reaumurella. Next base: position 5,436 of record WYDE02202626.1, read on the forward strand.
CATATCATCTTCACATTTTCCATCTCCGCCCAAATGTACATTGTGGTACCATTTTGAAGTCCTAAAGCGCCTAAAGCGTCTATTTTCCCTAAGGAAAAATCCAAGGACTCCTTCTGTCATTTTTTCTCTTTGTTGAGATAGGTACAACTTTTAAAATCGCTTTTTGAAACGAATACGTTTTCTAACTACACAGAATCTTTTTATAATACACATTTTAAACCAGTCTAGATGATTGTTGGGTATTATGCTACCTAACCTCTCTAGTTTAACGACAGGTAGCATTACGTTGGCAATAAACAAGTTGTTCTGTGAGGAGAGAACTAGTCCCACTGCGAGGACTAATGAGTGCAGGTGTCGATGTAATTAGGCACATTCTCGACTGGTAGCTGGTAGCAAGCGACCAGTCCTAATACAGATTACTTACAATAATTTATCTGCAGAAAATTGTCCATTGCTACCTTAAGGTGACTGCGACACAATAAATCTTAGTTTTCAAATAACTTTGTAATTGTTGTAATTTTTCAGAAAAATGTTTGACACAAGCACGCGGCTAAATAGTCCGCCTGCTTGTGCAAAACTTTTTTCAGCACAATTAAAACAATTACAAAGTTATTTGAAAACTTAGATTTGACATTAGGGTAGATATGAAGGTCAGCAGTAGTCCTCTTAAGGCGAAATTTCACGAGGTACCTCGCTCCCACAGCGTCGCACCGCGCCGGCGAACGACTGCGCCCGCCCCGCACTGCAGTTGGGCGGTTAGGCGCACGCGCGCCGAACTCACTGCGCGCATCCCGTCATAGATCCTTGGAGAGCAGAATTAACTCTGCAAATTACAAATTTTTCAGACAGAATATTTTAGTTTGACTAGAGACTACTAACCTGTGAGTTTTTACATTTTTTTACGGAAAAACAAAAAATTAAAAATTTGTAAAAACTCAAATGCTAGTCTCTAGTAAAATTTAAATATTTTGTCTCACTGAAAAATTTATCTACAACGAGACCATTTTCGCGCGATGATGATTTCGTCGACTAAAACCAAAAGAATCATATGAAAGACTTGGAATGGCGTTCACAGACTAAGCCCCCATAGAGCGACTGTTTTCCGCTGGTTTATCGAATTTATGCGTGGTCGAGTAACTTTGACAGACGAAGAAAGAAGTGGCCGCCCTATGACGGCTGTTAAAGAAGAAAACGTGCTGGCTGTGAATAATTTAAATCAAAATAATATTAGGCGAATTACAAATGAAGAGATTCCGAATATACCTAATGCACATTGCATCGGAGGTGTGCATTGAATTGTTCACGGGCATCTTCGGGTATGGCAGATAGTTTCACGCTGGGTACCGCACAATCTAACGCAAGCTCAGAAGGAAGTTCGGGTAGAATGGTACCGTAATGTGATAGCAACGTTTGAAGCAGGCTCGTCTCGGCGTGTTTACGAAAACATTACGGGTGATGAATCATGGATTTATCAGTATGATCCAGAAAAGAAGCGTAAATCGTCCATGTGGATGTTTCAAAATCAACCTACCAACATGGAGCGAGCGGAAGTGAAGGCAAAATGTTGATCGAAAGTTTTCTTCTTTGACGGGTTATCTGGTGACTGTACCCCTACGAGGTCAAAGGAGCATCAATGCTGAATGGTATGTTACCAAATGTTTGCCAGAAATTTTACTGCCGTGAGCAACAAGCAACCGCACACACGCCTACGTGGCTACTGCTTCACCACGACAACGCGCCGGATAACTCGGCGCTCAAAACAAAAAACTTTCTGGACGGCAAACCAGTCAAACTTATAGATCAGCCTATTTACAGTGCTGATTTGGCACCATGCAATTTTTTTTTGTTCCCCGTAATAAAAATTCAATTCAGGGGAAAACACTTTTCATCACCGGAAGTTGCACTGGCTGAGTTTGAGAAGACGCCGACGGTTGAAGAGGTGTCTCATGCCGATTAGAAATTGTTTTATGCAAATTGGTTTAGACGCATGAAATTGTGGAAAGATGCCAATGGTGAGTTCTTTGAAAAGATATAGGTAATGAAAGAATTATACCTGTAGTATATTTTTTCGCAGTGTCGCAAAACATTCTGAGCGCCTCACGTAGGTTCCTGATATCCATCGTGAAATAACAATTTTATGATAAAAACAAATTATTGGCCGTTATATTTAAAGTAATGAGCCGATTTTGCTCATACACGAAAATAACCGAGGTATTAACCCAAAGTATTTTTGTAAGAAGTTTCGTTAAAATCTGTTGAGAAATGCACTCTTAAGTTTGTACACAAATTCCTTCCGGCCGCGAGGTTCGATCGCGTAGATCGATTGATCGAACGACGCGGAACTTAAATCCTGATGGTTCGATTGATCGAACAGCGCGGATTCTGGATTCTTCGTAGTTCGATCAATTTCAGTCAATCGAACCACAAGGAAATTTAGGTCCTGATGATTCGATTGATCAAACTAAAAGGATTTGTAACGACGCATATCAGTTTTTCCGCAATAAAAACTATAAAAACGGATCGTCGATTTGGATGTGCAGTCTCAAAAAAAAAGGCTGTCATGGATCGGTTACCATATGTGTGAGTATTTATTAATAGTCCTGTCGTGGAACATTCATATTACCTATAACAAAACTAAAACAACTGGCCGAGTGCAAGTCGAACTCGCATACAGAGGATTCCTTACCCCATGTATGTGGGTTATGAATTTACGATACGACCACACTTTAAAAAGTTTGGGTAAAAAATTCAAGTCGAAAATTCCTATATCTTTATCTCCCAAGAATTGCAATTTGCAAAATCGCAACTGTACAGTAGAGCGTATTTTTGCTTATCTTTAAGTTTTTTTACATCGCTTAGTAAGATTAAACTCCTATCACTCAGTGCTACAGAGTGGTTGTTGGTCCTATATACTCGAAGATATGTCACATGACAGCGGAATGCAAAAATTTAAAAACACGGAGAGACAATGGCTTCATGTTACCGATTTTATAGAAAAGTGGTCAATTTATGGCGAGCTTCACCGAACAAGGAATTGTCTAGAAGGTGGCATAAAAAAATTAATGACCTTATAGGAAAAAAAGGACCAAATTTGATGACATTATTAACGAATTTGAGCCGAGATTCACTGTATTACGGAATCAGTCTTCTTCATCAATTCCACTCCACCAAATGATACTTACTTAATGCAAATGCTTATCTTGTTGATGAAAATATCAAAATCACTATATGGAACCCTATAATATTTGAGGAGTTCCCTCAAGTCCTAATGGATCTCATCATCAGAACAGGATTTGGGAATGGGAGCAATCTGAAGTATATCCTTTCAAATAAAAAAAATCCAATTCGGTCCATTAATGTGTGACGTAGCGTTCCCCGTACACCTGTTTATTACCCTTACTGGTCGGGAAGGCTACAGGAGGGGGTGCTAACCTGAATTGGGTAGTTCAATAAAAGATTGGAATGACCATTTATATCTTTATTTCCAATATGTTCTATACTTCAAAGCTCTACCTACGATGTCTAGGATTATAGCGCTACCTCCCTATCTAGGATTACAGCCCTACCTTCTTATAGATAGCTCCAGCCAATGCGACAAAACCACACCAGACCAGAGATACCTACCTCTCCTATCCCAGGTCGGAGTCCATGCGGAAAACCACACCAGACAGCGATCTGTTGTCACTAGCAACCATTCGGCACACCGTTGCAGTGGAGGTCTGGAGTGTACTAATGGCATTAAATACTACCGCTCCTCTTAGTTCGCTTATACAATCGAACAACAAAGAATTACCTAATCCTCGTGGTTCGATCGCTCGAACCAGGAGCACTTAAAATAGTTACGCTCCGCTTAGTTCGATTGTAAATCGAACCACAAAGAATTTCTGATCCGCGAGGTTCGAACAATCGAACTACGCGATCGAACCTCGCGGCCGGAAGAAAGTTTCCAAGCACAAGGTAAAAGAACTGAAAAAAAATATGTGCCCACAAATCACAAAACACAGAATAGAGAATGCATATATGCAGACATCACCAAACCACAGATATCGCCATATATAGATATCAGCAGCACATAAATGCTCAACTTTATGCAACATATGTTCAAAAAACACACTATTTATAAAAAATGGACTTACCGTGGACCTACCAATCGGTCCTGTAGATTTTTTATCTACAGAACCGGTAAACTCTGGAATGCACTCCCTGCCCACATATTTTTCTCCATGTACAGTCTCCACTCCTTCAAGAGGGGCGTGAATAGGCACCTGTCAGACTGGCATGGCATTCGCAACCCCCGCTAAAACCGAATGTCCATGGGCGTCGTCACTCACCTTCTGGGTGGCTCGCTAATTTATCGCTCATTGTAATTGTTTGGCACAGGGATGAGCTAAATACGTGGATGGAGCGTGCGGGCGCAGTGTGCCCCGGAGTGCTCGTGCTGACGGCCGGTCTGTCCAAGCCATTTCGCCGACTCAGCAAGTTCCCGGCCATGCTGCAGGAATTGGCGCGTCATGTCCACGAGGCGCATCCCGACCGCGGCGACACACACCGCGCCTCCGTCGTTTACAAGGATATTGCTGTAAGTAGCACACTTGGTTAACTACATACAGGGGGGTTATTCCTAGAATTCACCCGAGTTTATTTCACGTGAGTTTCCATACAAAACTACTCACCAAGTGAAA
>WYDE02202637.1:0-10117 GCA_009867175.2 Adela reaumurella
CGCATACGAGGTATGGAACCTTAAATAGGAATCATATATGTAAATACAGAAATCTACTTCAGCAAAATAACTTCGTGTTATTACCCCAGCGCTCAATATTAGGTAGGTACATTCTTTATTCATCCTCCACTACATTGCACTCGGACTTGTCCTGTTGTACTTTTACAGTCAGTTCAATTCAATAATAAGTTCCTAGCGAAATAGTTTTACGGATTATACATGCATCAACCACACACAGCTCAACAATTATTTTGTGATTATGACCACTTGCAAAAACATACATAAAGATTCTAATATAACAAAGCCACATCTGCGCGTCGAGCGCGCGGCAGCCCGATGTGCTGCAATGCCCTCTAGGGCGGTCGTCGCTGTAGGTACATTTTCGTACCAAAGCTCACAGTGACTCCCCCCTGGTATAAGTATAAATGTACATAAGTAACATATTTCAACTGAAAACGACATGCAGAGCCCCGAAATGCAAATAATTGGTTAGTTTAATCCATATTGAATCCATCCATCCATATTGAAGATATGATATAAGAATGATAAAATGTATGAGAGGCATCGCTTCGCTTCGCATCATTAATAAATTTAGAAACGTTTTTTTAAACCACATAAAATAATGTATATACTATAAAATATTATATTACATTGCCATGGATTCAAAAACACAATGTTCAATTAGTAGTAGTAGTAGGCGAGATATATGTGTAGTGCGAAAGCGTTGTGGTCTGAAGTCTGAAAGAAGAGATATTGTCAATAATTGAGAAAGTCGCGTTGGAAGAATGGATGTTAGAAGCCTAACAAAAGACATTTTTGGAACGAATATGATTGGAAGAGTGGGGAAGGATCGCACTAGATGGACATAGCTAGAATAGATCGAGCATTAGCTCAAAAAAGGGCAAGTGAGCTGTACCCGTAACCGGCGAGCATGTACGAAGAACATTGTGAGAGTGCAATTAACGGCAGAGTAGTGTCAGGATCGTGCGTGGCACGTACATGGAGATCCGTTGTCTTGCTGTTTGTAAATAGGCGTCTGCGAGCGAAATGCGAATAGAATTTAGTGGTCTAATTCGCAGCCATTCGCTGCAAATAGATCCGGCATTTCTTCCAACTTTATTCTTCTGATTTTTCTAATTTTAATTTTTTTGTTAGATTCGCCCTTCCGTCGCTGTGATTTGTATGGTGACGGCAAATCTTGGTCTGTGACGCTTCGATCACGATCTCCCCTCTTAAGAAGGACCCAAGTTACTCCAGGGACTCTATGAAATGTGATGTGTGTGACATTTTATTGATCGGTCATAATCATCATTCATCTCGTGATCGTCACAACGAAGAAATATATGGGTCATTCCGCCATTTCGTGCAAATCGCAAATAATAGACATTTTCTCTAAAACTAAGATAGCTAGCTGGCCACATTGTATGTGAAAGATGACGCAATAGGGAAGATGTATACTTAATACATTTCCACTTTACTCGGCTTAAAAAAATCTCTACGAAATCAGAATAAAATCAGCTAAAAATTTATCCGATATCGTTAAAACTGATTTATTTATGAATTTTTAAACATTTGTGATGGCGAATAATCGAACTACAGCGCGGCGGCGTACTATGAAGATTTTGTATGGAAGCGCGGGGAAAAGTCCATAACTTCTAAAGTATTCGAGATATTCCAAGTGATTATGTCCTACAACTGCCAAATATAGACAAGAGAACGAATATGTCGGAATAAGTTTTTTTTTACGTTTTGACTACAGAACTACCCACATTATGGACAAGGGTCCCTTTTTTATTTTTCTAGACAGTTATCTTTTCTAATTAATTTTAATTTTAGTTAACCTAATTATTCGTTGAATTGATTGTGTCTACGACTGCCAAATATAGTGAAGAGAATGGATAAATCTGAATAAGTTTTTTTTTGTTTTGTAAGTTTTGGCTAAAAAACAAGGGTTCTTCTAGCTGGATAGTTTTTTTTTTATGATTATTGCATGACTGGATTGGTACTTTAAGGAGTTCACAATTAATGTTAAGTATATAAAAAATAAATTGGAATACATCCATTAGAACTCAACAAATTGACGTGTGTATATAGATAATAAATAAATACATATTTTGAGAATAATTTAACATTATTTATTGATCACCCATTTAATAAGATTTCAAAAATAGTATTTCAGAAGTCTTACATATGAAAACATTTTGAATTTTTTTTTAATATTGTCATTAACGTCCAGTAAATATCATTTGCATCCAAGCGTCATTACCATCCTAAACACAAAAAATATATTTATTTATATCTCGTGATCAAATAGCTTCAAAGTGACGCCTTAAGCACCAACTAATTGCGAATTTCATGCTCTTTCATGTGGTCATGCGAAAACGCCACTTTTAGAGAAAAAAATCTATTCCGCCAAACACCTTCAACTTGCACGAAATGACGGAATGACCCTTATAGGCTTATCATCCCATAGTTTAACAGTAAACTGGTAGTCGCAATAGAATTTACACACGCGTGTGTATTTTATTGACGTTTTTCCATTACACATGAAATATGCAACATAATATAATTATTATTACAAAATGGGATCAATTTTCTGTTATGAAAGAAGCTTTAACTTATTTATAACCATTTTTCTAAAACATTTTATTTTAAAGTACTAGTTAATAACCAATAACTCTTGGAACGGTTTTTAGAAAATTTGAAAACTTGCTGATAAGCCTCTGCTGTGGCTTGACGATAACCGAATTCTGGAATAAGATTGCTGCATTAAATCTGCTTTATGCCTAGCGCATAACTAAAGCAAGACTTCATGAAGGTTCTAATTAGGTTAAACGGTATCTGGTAGGGTTACAAAATGTTTAATTTACGGTTAAATGCAGGTTTACAAGTATGTCTATAGCTTATTTGTCTAGTCTCATCTAGGTTATAAAGTACGTCTGCCGGAGGTTATTACAACGGGCACTTTTAGCCACCAGGAGTTTATGCTGAGTTTATTGTGGACATCGCTTATTTTTTTATAAATTTCATTAAAAGGTTATATAACTTATCTGAGACCCCTCTACAAACAAAAATGTTACCTACTTGGGTGGTGTATACAATATAATGTACTTCTAGCGTTACCTACAACATATCTATCAAACATTGTAGTGCCAAAAATTACAGGTACAGCGTAAATTGTAGATTTTTGAAATTTTCGATTTTAATACAAGCATTCATACATATCACTCACGCTGAATCCCGACAATCGAGGTAAGCAGAGCAAATCTGTGTTGTGCTACAAGAACTCCGGTTAGTTACAATACAACACCGACCACAACATTTCGCAAGTTATTCGGACAAGATATCAAGCAGCATGTAAGGCACGAAGACCCACCTACTGCATGAATGGGTAGAAGTAGTACCGTGCCAAGGTGAGAGGTTGCGAGCCTGTTGCCCTTTAGCACGTCATCTGGTTCTTATCTCTTAGTCGCCTTTTACGACATGCACAGGAAGAGATGCAGTGGGGTCATTCTTTTAAGTACCGGCCCCACACAGTACGTAATTTTAAGATAATGTGTCAGTTAAGACTTCTTTTACATTTTAATGTCTTCCTTACAAGAATAGATTTTATGTTTTTTTTTAAAACAAACATCATTCAGTTCCTTTTTTTTCACTGGTATTTTATTAAAAAAACTAACACTTTTGCAGGCACAACTTTTTGACATTATAGCTGATATGCATATAATATTTTGGAGTTTTGCGTCTCCTAGAAACAAATTTCTTGTATGGTGACGAGTGCTGGCTACCAGACCAGACCTTATTTTATAGAGTCAGGTCACCTCATCTCTGCAACGCACCGTCTCATACCGTCATAGGCTGCACCAGTGCCTCCCGGGTAAGCCACTCTCGGTCCATGCAGTCTTGTACTGTGAAATAACCCTGTATCTGCCATCTACGGTTACGCTCTTTAGCACTTAAATCTGCTACGCCTGAGAAGGTATCAGCCCCGGTTCCGAGTCTTATAATTAGCAGTGATTGTGTGTATGTGTAATATTAACGACAGTGTCTGCGGCGAACACTCCACAATCGGCTGCTGCCCTGCGGCGTAGGGTGGAGGGGTCGCCGCGACTGCCTGCACCCCTCGCGCCGCCCTCGCCGCCCCCGGAGCTCTCCGCACACCCGCCCGGTACTCTCGTGCTTGCCAAGTGGGTTGACAAACGGTCAGTACATTCCTGTTGTATGCTTGTAAAAAATAAAATGCCTTTTTTTCCAGTTTACATGCACTCTGTTTCGCTTTTCACTTTCTCTGAGTATTCAACGGCATTGCCTTTTGTGTAAGAGACATTAGAAAATAATCTGGATAGTTTCTTGCCGGATCTTTTTCTTAGAATTAACCAAACTGGTTTTAAAACGTTTATAAATTCAAGTGTTTTGTACAACATAAGAATGCTGAATGAAGAATATGAGGAACTGAGGCAGAATCTATTGAGAGACCTAAGAAGTGATAGACTCAACCTGTTTTTTAAAGTACCAGAAGACTTGGGATTTCATTTGCCTCAAGGGGAAATTTTGGATTTGTAATAAGTTTTTTTATGAAGTCACTGGCCTTGATTCACAATAGAGTAGATTACAATTTCAATAAACAGATACTATGGGACTTGCATAGCCAAAAATGGCTAAAGCCCTAATAAAAATAAAGAATTAAAGAATTTTAAAAAATCCAAAAAATTATATGAGAATATGAGATTGTTGAATGCAGGTACTACTCTGGCAAAGTTCAAGCGGTGTTGGAGCCCAACAAGTACCAGATAGAGTTTGACGACGGCCACAGCAAAGCTCTGCTGGAGGATCTCATCGTGTTCGGGGACGAGCACGAGCTGCCCCTCGCCGGGCAGTCGGTGTACGCCGTGGTGGACGACCAGCAAACGTACGAGCCCGCGCTGGTGCTAACCGCGCAGCGCAACAATCACGGCACTGTCACCTACACCTGCATCACCGATGGGTCTGTACCTACTTACATGCTGTCTAATACTGTTACACCCAGACCAGCAGACGTATGAGCCCGCGCTCGTGCCCGCCGCGTAGCGCAACGAGCACGGCACTGTCACCTACCTGCATCACCGATGAGAGTCTGTACCTACTTACATGCTGTCTAATACTGTTACACCCGGACCAGCAGACGGATGAGCCCGCGCTCGTGCCCGACGCGCAGCGCAACAAACACGGCACTGTTACCTACCTGCATCCTCGATGAGTCTGTACCTACTTACATGCTGTCTAAAACTGTTACACCTAGACCAGCAGACGTGCGAGCCCATGCTCGTCCTCGCCGCGCAGCGCAACAAAGCACGGCACTGATACCTATACCTGCATCACCAATGGGTCTGTACATACTTAGGTGCTGTCTAATATTGTTCCACCCAGACCAGCAGACGGATGAGCCCGCGCTCGTGCCCGCCGCGTAGCGCAACAAGCACGGCACTGTAACCTACACCACCGATCGGCCGTACCTACTTACGTGTTGTCTAATACTGTTACACCCAGACCAGCAGACGTACAGCCCGCGCTCGTGCAAAACGCGCAGCGCAACAAGCATGGCACTGTCACCTACACCTGCATCACCGATGGGACTGTACCTACTTACTTGCTGTCTAATACTGTTACACCCATACCAGCAGACGTACAGCCCGTGCTCATGCTCTCTAATACTGTTCCACCCAGATCAGCAGACGTATGAGCCCGCGCTCGTGCACGCTCCGTAACGCAACAAACACGGCACTGTCTTGGTCTTGCGGGCATTTTCCACACTTGTACGATCCGTCTTCCATTTTATGTGTCGCTCTGCCGGTTCTATGTCAGCCAGCCAAGCTCTTCCACGAAGTGCAGTCTTCTCGGGTTTCTCCACACCTCGTGGGCCGTTCCCAAGTTGCCATGGAACAATTGCCTCTGTTCTTCGACCTCTGGACACGTAAATATTATGTGGCTTGCTGTCTCGTCTTTCTCCATGCACGCCCTGCCTAGCGGGCTGTCGGTAACACCTAGAGTGAAAATAAGTTTGTTTAGTGCACAGTGCCCGGTTATCAGCCCCACCACCGTGCGCAGTTCGCACCTTTTCAAGCTTAACAAAGTTTATGTGAGGCGAATATCAGGTTCTGGTATCACCGCTTTAGCATGTCTACATACCTCTAGACTCTAGAGTACTCCATCTGTCTCTGTGGGCGGCTTTAGTGCGGTTGCGCAGCCATGATAATAACTCCCTGAGGGTTATTGGTATATATGGTTCGGGACCCACCGGTTTCTCACTGGATCCTCTCTTAGCCAGCTCATCAGCCGCATTGTTACCATAAGAGCCGCTGTGCCCCTTAATCTATTGAAGGACCACCTTGTTGTGCTTTGTGTCCTGTACTAGTGCTGTATAGCACTGGTAGATTATTTCAGAGTTAACCACATCTTAGTTAAGTGCCTGCAATACCGCTACTGTCCGTCAATATTCTGATGTTATAGTCGGTAATGTTGCGCCTTAGCACAGCTGTGGCCGTCTCAATAATGCCTGTACACTCTACCTGGAAAACATAGTTATTCTTGCCCAATGGTTTATATTTATTAATGTTTAGGTGTAGGGAGAAAGCCCCATCTCCTGTACCTGTGCCTGTCTTTGACCCATCAGTGTAGGTTGTCACTCATTGATGCCTGAGTAATCTTTGGGGCCCTGTGTTAATTCTACGTTGTAGGGCTTCCCTGAGATGTGCTTTTTGTTTATTCTATCGCAGACTGATGCCACCAGTGGATTCTTTCTAATGGCATCCCGCAGAATATTTGAATGCCGTATGTATTCATGCCCCCTCCACAGCATGAGAACATTATAATACGTGTAGCTGCCGTCGCCACCTCCTGTTTAATGAAGAGATCTAGGGGCGGAAGACACAACATAGTCTCATAGCCGCAGTTGGTGCAGTACTCATTGTCACCAGGCGTCCACCCCCGGCGCCCACCCCTGGCGCCCTTTAGCAGCGCCGGCCCGAGGTGGAGCGTGCAGGTACACTACCCTTCCTGACCTCTCCGGCGTCGGTGTAACGTCGGACACCGTTCCAGTGGGGATGCGTCGTTGGACAAAGGGCACAGAGTCAAAGGGAGATTTACATTATACACATTTAATCGGTAGTATTACTTATACTAACATACTAAAATAACAATAGGGGGGGGGGGGGAGCAACCCCTATGAAGTGGTGGGGATGGAAGACCCGTGAATAAACGATTTTACTTAACAAATTTGGACTTTTTACTATTGTACTTTACCCCCAACAGTTCTAACCCCAAAACTAAGCCGAAAAGAATGATTTTACTGACGCCTACGTCCCTTTTTGGGTGAGAACACACACTATAACGCAACGCACTCCCTACTTACTCGCGGGCCGTCGTCGGATTGTCACTGCCGAGGACGAAATTATAAAAAATAATTAAAAGACAAAATACACATTGAAAATCTGTTTTACAGTTCCAGTTCAGAATATCCGTTTTAAGAATGCAACTTCAGTTCGCAGAGCACTCCTGTTCGCAAGCACACAGTGGTGTGCATTCCAGACCGGCCTTCTTGAACTTGCACTTTGCAAATGCATCACCAATGTGTCAACACATACTTATATGTTGTTTAATAATGTTGAACCCAGACCAGCAGCCGTACAAACCCACGTATGTGCTCTCCGCGCAGCGCAACAAGCACGGCACTGTCACCTACACCTGCATCACCGATGAGTCTGTACCTAATTACATGCTGCCTAATACTGTTACACCCAGACCAGCAGCCGTACAAACCCGAGCACGTGCTCTCCGCGCAGCGCAACAAGCATGGCACTGTTACCTACACCTGCATCACCGTTGGGACTGTACCTAATTTCTTTTGCAGCTATTTTATTCGCCCCATTGCTGGGTACAGGCATCTCTCATTTACATGATATGAAAGGATTTTATTGTACACTTCCACGGTGACCAATCGGCTTGGAAGTTGGCTTCCTCAGCGGCCATCTAGCGCAAATTCTAAAGTTATAAATATTGTCCTCCCAGTGGGTATTGAACCCGCACCTCCCGCTTGAGAGGCGTGCTCTTGCTCGCTCGGCCAATGCGACACTTACATGGTTTCTGTGCCTACTTACATGCTTCTAATACTGTTACACCCAGACCAGTAGACATACAAGCCCACCCTCGTGCTTGCTGCGCACCACAACAAGCATGGCACTGTCACCTACACCTGCACCACCGATGGGTCGCTACCTACTTACATGCTGTCTAATACTGTTATACCAGTACACATACGCTGTACCAGTAGACATACGAGCCCACCCTCGTGCTTGCTGAGCACCGCAACAAGCACGGCACTTTCACGTACACCTGCATCACCGATGGGTCTGTACCTACTTACATGCTGTCTAATACTGTTACACCCAGACCAGCCAGACGAGCCCAACCTCGTGCTCTCCCCGAAGCGCATCAACCACGGCACTGTCACCTACACCTGCATCACTGATGTGCCTGTACCTACTTACATGCTGTCTAATACTGTTACACCCAACCTTTAACAAATTCTGTATGTCCAGAAGCATTCTTCTACTCAAACACAGTAGTACAGAAGGGATCTGCCTTATCTGCAGACTGTACCAACGTGCCTGTGTGTGCTTGTACAGAGAGACGACTGTGTCGGTGACGGCGTCGGAGCTCTACCTGACGGAGGACCAGGCGCGCTCCCTGCTCGAGGCGCGCCCGGCGCACGCGTCGCCCGCAACCCCGCGCCGCCGCCCGAGGCCCGACCTCGACCTCGACAACATCATTCACGGCCCGCGCTCGGTGCGCTCTCGTGACAAGTACGTCGGCTCGCCGCGCCGGCGGCTGCGCTCCCCCGCTAGCCCGCAGGCTTCCACTTCAGGTGAGGTGCTCGCTCGGCTTCTGGCTTGCTCTCGTGCGGGCGTGTGCACCCGACCTCAACCTAAACAACTTCATACTTAGCCCGCTCTCGGTGTGCTCCCGTGCAAGTACCTCGGCACGCCGCACCGGTGGCTGCGCTCCCCCGCCAGACCGCAGGCTTCCACTTCAGGTGAGGTGCTCGCTCGGCTTCTGGCTCGCTCTCGTGCGTGTGAAGAGGTGGCGGGGGTGGAGCCGGAGGTGCAGCGCACGCCCCGCAAGATCACCGGCATCATAGATAATGTTGTGTGCAGGTGTGAGGAAGTGGTCTGGTGCGTGCGCGCGCAAGCGGCGGCCGGTGTCGGAGAGCAGCGAGGTGAGCGAGGGCAGCGTGGGGGCGGGGGTGTGGGCGGCGCTACAAGAAGAGGTGGCGGGGGTAGAGCCGGAGGTGCAGCGCACGCCCCGCAAGATCACCGGCATCAAAGGTCAGCTCTCCTATACGAGTGTACTAGCTGTGTAGCTCTGTGTGTGTAGCTGCGACCGTATGGTCCTCGACTCGGTCGGATGCGCGGACTACGGTTCAGCTTCTGTCCGCGAGTAAATTGGCAAGGAGGTTCGAGGAGAGAAATGAGATGCACCAATTTATGTTTGTTTAGAACAACTTATACAGCAGAACTGTACACACTGTACACTATTTTTTTTTTCTTTTCCGTGTTTATCTGTGATCGGTCTAGTATTATATTTGAACATAAGCAGATGTTGTGTGCAGCTCCGCAGCTGCACCTGTGTACATTCTTGATTGTTGTACTTGTTCTTGTTCTTGTTTTCCGGCTACTTGAACACGCTGATCTTGCTGGCTAGGTAGATCTTGTCTGCTTGATTGACCTGCAGACATGCAGCCGCCGGAGTGGCAACTGGCCTCATATATCGCAGAGGCGCATCTGCCAAAACCAAACCTAAGAGTATCCACATTATAAAATCCAAAAGGGCGAAGCAAAAAGGAAAATTTGATCTAACTCTTGAGGTCAGTTTATTACAGTTATAGTCGAATGAAAAGGAACGAACAAAATACTGCAAACGCAAAAATAACTACCTAAGTAATTAAAATAAAAAAAATCAAGATGAATATCTCCATATTCATCTTGTATAATTAGAATGAAGAGATAATATCGACACCTTACAAGCGAAATCCAATAAGTTGACGTTTTGGCGAAATTGAGTTAAGTATGCAGAATTGTTCGTG
>WYDE02202648.1:0-10116 GCA_009867175.2 Adela reaumurella
GAAATTCGTTAAACAAAAATTCAATACGAAAATGTGACAACATTTCGGGGGAAAACACAAATTTAGCCTCTCGCTTTGGGATAGCCGTCTTAATTATGTTATGCCGTGCGAAGCTAATACCATAGACGCTAATACTATTCGTAGTACTCGACTTGGGTCAAACAAACAAAATACTTTTAGTGTATGTCTGTCCGCATGGCACAACTCCTCCTAAACGGTTTGGCCGATCGGGCTGACAGTTTGTAGCATAATTCTAAATGCCAATAGCCACACACCAATTTGCAACTTCTTAGAAGAACTGGCAAGAAACATTAGTGGAAAATTGTCAACGTCCACTCCTAAACGGTTTGCCCGAACAGGCTGAAATTGTGTGGGTTTATTCTATGTGCCAATAGCTCGCTATACAACATTTTTTTTAAAGAACTGGCAAGAAACTTGTGGC
This sequence comes from Adela reaumurella, assembly GCA_009867175.2. NCBI lineage: Eukaryota > Metazoa > Arthropoda > Insecta > Lepidoptera > Adelidae > Adela > Adela reaumurella. The sequence continues at coordinate 443 of WYDE02202648.1, forward strand.
AAAATTTTCAACGTCGATCTGGAGTAAACAAGGCAGATGTACGCCATTCTTGTTGTAACAGACTTCGCGATACTCGCGAAGGGCGTTGAAATTTTTTCAGAGAAGTTTCTTGTCAGTTCTTCTAGGAAGTTGATGATTGGTGCGTGGCGAATTATTGATGTATAGAATGAACCAACAAAAATTCTGGGAAATCGACTAAACCGTTTAGGTTGTGTGGACAACACCAAAAGTGTTTAGGCTGGTATAAGAGTGTTGATGACTCTGCCCCGCCCTCTGCCCACCAGACCTGGACCAGCAGCAGCAGTGTTCTCCCGTCCGGTCCGGCTGCGGCCTCGGACGAGTGACGTTCTCTGAGCTCCGTGCTCCGCTCTCGTTCAAGTTCTAGAAAGCTATTAATAGACGCCCCCGAGTGGAGAGCGGAATGATCCTAGCCAACTCGCACGCACCATATCGGGCCTCGGGCCCCGCCCCGCCCCCCGGGAGCCGAGCGTAGGTACTGCGTTCAGGATGCTACCAGTCGAGTGTCTTGACCAGTGATATCATTAATTGAAGCGGTCTATAGTCTCTGCTGTTAGAACACTATAAAGAGAAAATTAAGTATACTTTAGTCACGTCCATATCGGACGCGGTGACAGTGCTGGCCGGGGCCGGCCGGCCTACGTGTGCGTGCGTGCGGCTGTCCATTTATCAAGCCTTTATTTGGTAGAGATTTAAATAATTATTTACAGTAATATACTGTTTATATGAAAAAAAATCAAATAGAACGGTCATTCTCCTTTAAGTGGGCGAGAATGCAGATCTCGTGTATATTACCTATGAGTAGACGAGATTACTTTCTTTTGCATAAATCATAAAGAAGTCGATCAGTTATTTCATTCAGACATTGTCAGACAGATAGAACTATAGTAGGTAGGTATTAAAACATCGCCGTACGTACATACCCAATCCAACCTATACCAACATCATTGTTTACAGCGCTGCTGTTTACCTGCGTGCGTATGTTAATCTGCCTTCTTCCTCAAGTTGACAGCATATTTTTAGCATTCAATAGAACATGTTGAATAGCCTTAGGAGATATAAATAGAGATATTGACCGTGCCATGGATGTTGTCTGTCTCTACATAATACAGATGCTACATTGACACAGGCGTTGGATTATGTTGACGGAGACCGTCCAGCCTTCGTCGTTTACTTCGTACTTACTTCTTTTGTGTTGGTTGACTGTTGAGTGAGTGAGGTACGCACGCACGCACGCACGCACACACGCACGCACTCGAACAATCTCATCGTGAGAACTTTCCGACAATCGAGAGAGTTGCCACTTCACTCGAGAGATGCAATAGACATAGCTACGAAATGTGTTTCTTTGCTATGTCTATTGAACTCGGAGATGAGACTTGTGTCATGTATGTACCTAGGTATGTAAGTGAAAACAATTGAGTTCTACCTAGTAATGAAAACGAAGGCCATTCTTAAAAAGCATTTATCCGCAACTTACATAATGTGTCTACGGCTAAGTTAAGTATATATATATGTAATTTACACTGGTTCCTAGTGGTCAGGGTCACCTATATAATATATACATAGCACATCAATGATATTAAAGCGTTGCCTTTGGCACATAGCACTTAAATTGCAATTTGCTGAACAACTCTTATCATTAGCACAGCACAGATCTACAGGTCATATGCATTACGAACGAATCTGTACACAGACAGACAGAGTATACCTACGCAGGATCAGTAAACGACCGTCGATCCTTTTTTTTAAAGCATGTACTCCATACACGGTGTAAAACACGAATATGAAAGAATTATTCATTTTGGTTGAGAATTTTTTTTAACTTTTATTAGCCGAAGAAAATTTTAAAAATGTATGGGGTAGCCAAAAAATTTTGTCAACCGAATTAAAAAAAATCCCTCATCGTAGGACTGCAAGACTAACCTCGTTCGGCGCCGCGCCGCGCCTGCACTCTATCCATACTACAGCAGACACGAGCTAGATGTCACTTGCCTAATATGGAAACCGGTCAGTGTGGCTACAGCCAGCAGTCAGCGCTGCGCCGCCGCCGACACGACACACATACGCTACGCTACGCCGGCCAGCGCCGATATCGATCGGTAACACGCACTCACGTCGCGCGCGCGCTACACGATGCACCGCACAACAAGCCGTTTGCACGCTTGTTGTTTGTAGTCATCATCAGGCATACATAAGCCTCTCGTAAGGCGCGACAGCACACGCGCTTCGCCGCTCTTCTCATACAGCCCCCAGCCACAGCCACAATCGGTTCGGTTCATCTAGCTGGAGGATATCCGACGCTACGTTTGCCTATACGTGGTCTCGAATCGAGTACTCTTCTGCCACAATGCTTTTAGTTAGGCAGCACGAAAAGCGCGTGACACCAGAGCTTTGGCGTAGAAGATCTTTTGTGAATTGTGCGTTGTGCAAAAAATAAAGCGACAAAGGATCAAAGAAATAATGGCATTAAGCGGATACGTTTATTTATGGAAAGATCAAATATGGTGCAGGCCACGCCAGCCTAACGCAGAGGAGTATACTTACCGACTGCCTGCGCCTACGGCACGGGCACTCAAACATGTACGGCGACTGAGAATATCATGCATGACGGACGGACGCGCGCGCGCGCCGCGCAGGTTAGGTTCCTATTCATTCACATTGTGATTGATTAAAGGACCCCTTAAAACTACATGATGTCTGGGGGAGCGAACCCTACCACTCAGTTTTTCTGAAGAATTCTCCTTGCAACAGACTCGCCTGTTGTGAAACTGCTGTGTTCTTCGGTATTGCCAAGGAACTAAGAATTATTTTTATTCATTGTAAAATAACACAGATTTGACACAACAGATCGCTAAGCGTGGCGTGGCATCTGTATAGTCTTCAGTAACGTCAGGCGCACAATTGCACGTGAGCAAAGTTTCGACAACATTGGTTGAGTGTGGCGTGGCATGGCGTGCTAGCGCTAGGTTGCTATTTATTAGATACAACTTCGAGGAATAGAGCCACAGCCACATGAGATGAGCGTGGGGCGTGGCGTGGGAGTGTTGTGTGTTCACTTCACACTTCAAACATTTCAGAAAGTCTGCATTTTTTCTTTTGACTAAAAGACAGACTGTTGTTTTTGTACAATTTTTTCCTCTGAGTTGAAATATAATATGACACACTATCTATCTTTTAAGTGTCGTCTGGAGCCGACACTTAAAATAATGACCCCCCTGCATCTGTTCCCATGCATTTCGTAAAAGGCGACTAATGGATAAGGACAAGATGCCGTGCTAAAGGGCTACAGGCTCGCCACCTCTTACCTTGGCACGGTACTTCTACCAAGTCATGCAGTAGGTGGGTGTTCGTGCCTTATATGCTGCTTGATATCTTGTCCGAACATATTGGGAAATGTGGTGGTCGGTTTTGTGCTGTTATTTACCGGAGTTGTTGCAGCACAACATCGATTGCTCAGAGCAATCGGTCTGTGGTACATTTTATTTTATTTCTCATATGGGACTAACAATATTTACTAATCTAATTCATATCCCATTTATAATGGAATAATAATGATGTCCGCGCCAGTAATAACCGCTTACCCTACCTACCCTACCCCCCCTACTTCCCTCTATCCACTGGCTAACGGATTTTCGCGCGCACGGCATTCAACGTGGGTCGCTTTTCAACGTATACCTCGAAGCACCTATCGCAAAACCGCCGCTAGAGCGCCGTTTTAGTCGCAGTCCGGATCGGAAATCTAATGCTTAATTCGAGGGAACGACGCAAGATATTAAGGACAAACACGCGCAGTGCAGTGACCCAGACCTCCAGGATTAAGTGCAATTCAGAAGACCTCAGCGCCAGAACAGAACCAGCAACCGCCGGCGCGCCTTGCAGACATTGCAAACTCCAGGGATCAGCTTCATTCAGGTTAGTCTGGGTCACTGAACTGCGCGTGTTTGTCCTTAATATCTTGCGTCGTTCCCTCGAATTAAGCGTTAGTGGCTGTCCCAACCAAATGATATGTTATGTTTTGCTCATCTTAAAGGATTAATTTCGGAGATGACCAAGAACTGTACTATATTTTTCAGCGTTTATTTTAAAGGAACCCAAATTGTACATTGGAGAAAATACTTCGGAAGGGAGTGGCTCCCCCTGTTTTGCCGTCCGGAATATGCAAGTTCGCGGTGTCAACAAGACAATTCACTCCGCCGTAGGTATACGAATAATGTAATTTTAAATTACCGTGTTTAATATTAATGATTAAAATGTTTGGGACTGCTTACTCACGGTTTGAATTCGTGTACTCGCGACGTTTCGACTAGATCTAGATGATTTTCACAAGCACGTATACTACATATTCGCGTGCTTGTGCAAAATATTTTTCAGCACAATGACGACAATTAAAAAGTTATTTGAAAACTAAGATATATGTTGGGGGTAGGTTATGTGCAGGTGGTCGTAGTCCTCTTAAGGGATGCAGTTCAATATTTCCACAAATTCCACCTAGCCTAACCTATGCTTGCATTGGAAGTGGGTTTCTTGAACTAGTATGTTACAATTCAAATTTTAAAGTTCCTACCTTTAAAAATATCCATATAAACTTTCACCCCCCATTTTCACCCCTTAAATCTGAAAATCCCAAAACCCTGAAACACGTCATTACTTATTTAATATAGAGAAGCTAAAATTCAATTTTCAAGTTCCTACATTTAAAAAAAATCAATACTCCCATACAAACTTTCACCCCCCATTTCCACCCCTTAAAATCGAACAATCTATGTCTCTATGTCTTACGGTTTAGGCTGTGCGATGATGAGCCAGTCAGTCAGTCGGGCGTACTCTTTTATTAGTATAGAATAGAAGATAGATACATTTCGTTCCTTTTTATTTCTGTCTAATTTTTTATTTTACTTATTATTTATAATTTTGTGGTACATTTAGATGTGTAGATTGGCGCCACCTAGATAGACAGGTCCCACCAGAAAAACAGCACAGTTAGCACTATTCTAACGATAGTGACAATTTGCAATATACTGAGGTGGGACCTATTGGCACATTTTATACCTGTACAAATCATGTATTTTAATTTGACGTTTGTGTGCTAATAAAAATTACTTTCTTAAATCACTCACGCTGAATCCCGACAATCGGGGTAAGCACAGCAATCGGTGTTGTGCTGCAAGAAATCCAGTAAATTACAGCACGATACCAACCACCACATTTCGCAAGGTATTCGGACAAGATGTCAAGCAGCATGTAAGGCACGAAGACCTACCTACTGCGTGACTTGGTAGAAGTTCTGAAGGTCTTGTCCTTATCCTTTAGTCGCCTTTTACGACATGCATGGGAAGGGATGCAGTGGGTGGGGTCATTCTTTTAAGTACCGGCCCCACACGGTACAATATTGTGTCAAGTTTTATTTCGCCAGGTCTGAAATAGTATTGCTTTTATAATTTAGTAAGTGACATACTCATACCATAACGGAGCAATGTCATTACATGTTTATTATGTCATTGTTATGCAATACAATGAAACGTTTGACGAAACAATGCGCAAATCGTTGAAGAGTAGCTTTGAGATAAGATAACAATATTTTATCTTTTTATTCGTTTTATAAATGTGCAGTCACGTATGTGTGAACAAAATTCAGAAAGTAAATAAAAATACTCGTATTTCTTATCATTTCTAATGTTACGTAAATTCCCCAAAACCAATTATGTAGCCATACTCACCAGCCACCAAAAATATATCTGAGTAATATGCATTATATACATCGAGATAGATCCTATCTCAGTGTATATTACAGATTGTGTAATATGTGATTAAATATTTCAGATTGGTAAGTAGATAACGTCGTATGATTTAAGTAGGTACTTCATAAAATTCGTACTGTAGCTAGCGATTTCATAATTATTGTGTAATTTCCCGTTTTGGTGAGCAGAATCGGCCGCACATTAGGGTTTTAGATAGATAAATTCTCATTGCACACATGTATGTAGAAAAAACAAATGTAAATAAAAATAAAATAATAACTTGCAAAGGAAACATTAATCTCTTACAGTTTTTGGGGATTTGGATTGTGACTAATGATAAGGCTAGTGCAAGATAAAAGATTTTTTTTAAATCTAAGACTTATGCCAACAAGCCGAAAATGCCAACGCCTTGAAAGAAGAAATAGAGTGCTGTACCTATCAACAATGTACAGCCACATTTATGCAAGAAGGCCATGAACAATTTCGACAGAAGAGTGCGTATGTGCCAGCCATGCCATGCCGTGGATGCGGGACCATGCCCGATATGCTATGCCACAAAAAATTTTTTTTTTTTAAATTGAAACTGACACGGAATGCTACATCACCTAATGCACCAGTTTTCTGGTACCAGTGATGTTAGCCGAAACACCTTGGTGAATTATGTAGGTAGTTGCCATATCAGCGCTTCCCTCAATTCCAGCCGGCTACACAGAACTCGACGGACAACACGAACTATGTTTCATAGCCGCTTCGACCGACCTTCATTCAGTGCGGTGGTACTAACCCGTGTGGGTTTAACCCTACCACCATGTAAGGAGCGGGAAGGGACCTACAGGTTAACGTGGAATTAGAACCACGACCAGCGTCAACGGTCAAGCGGTCACCCATCCAAGTCCTGACCGCGCTCTGCAGAATACTGAATATCGCAACCACTGAGCCAACGACGCTGATCGACGACGACACTTTATTATTCAGTAAAAACTTTACTATGTTTACTATAAAAATTACATTGCGTGAATTTTGGCACACTTTTTGTATTCGAGTGTATATTTTAAAGAATGCAAAAGCATAAAATTGCGTCCTCGTATCTAGTTTGTTTCTTAGGATTCAATTGTAAATCCATCCTACAAGGATTATATTATATTATTTTCGTTGTATTTACAGAAATACATTTATACTTAAGCATATTCGTTTATATGTTTACACCAAGTACTTACATCCACAGTGAGCTTACATGTAGGTATGTGGTGTGGTGGGTGACGCACGGCCTTCAAATATTGTACGCGAATTCGTAGTTTTATCAGATACAGAGGTCGACGCGGTTGTGCGACATTATTCTTCGTAAATATCAACTAGTATTATTTTAATCTGTGATATCAAATAATTCTAACATAATGGAATCCGCGCACGACCCAATGCAAAGTTTTAAACACGCAATACAAAAAGTGGCAAAGTGCGAAGGATTCAATGACTACGATGTGGAGATAGGCACGGGATTGTCCAAAGGCGACAACTTCATGGGCGACGTGTACAGAGTGACAGTGAAAGAGAAAGACACAAATAAAGCTTTAAACTTAATAGTGAAAGTAGCTCCGGCCCATATCGCTAGAGATGATATTCCTGTACACGTTTGGTATAACAGAGAAATCGTCGCTTACAACGAAGTTTTTAATGATTTGAAAGAGCTTCAAGACGAGTCCGATGTTGGTTCAGTAGCCAGGTTCGATTTTGTCGAGTGCTTTTACGCTTCCGATGAACTCAATAAAGAACTACTGGTTCTTCAAAATCTAACTATTGAAGGTTTCGAATTATTGGGAAGACAAAACAGAGTTGAGCTAAAGCATGCACTGTTGGCATTATCGTCTGTGGCGAGACTTCACGCACTCTCGTTCGTCCTGCAGACGCGCAGTCCTGAACATTATGACAGATTAGCAAACAAAGTCCCCGACTTCATCACGGGACAGAAGGCGTACGATACATTTTTGGGACTATCTTTGGATTTAGCTGAAAAGTCGGTGGAAAGCTTAATTCTAAAAGAAAAGTTGAGTCAGTTCAAGAAAACCTATTGGGAAATAATGCAGAACACTTTAAAACATGACAAGTACAATGTGATTTCCCACGGTGACTGTTGGATCAACAATATGATGTTTAAGAATGAGGTGTGTATTTTTCTGATTCGATAATTCCACATCCTTTTTTAAAACACAAGAAATTGGTTTAAATGTATTAATATATAACTATTGAGAGCGCGACATATGACGCCGAGTCACCCAGAAGGAGACTAACGACGCCAATGGACATGCGGTTTTTAGCGGGGGTTGCGAATGCTAATACGTTAATAACGTTGCAATTAGATTCCCAGACGATTTTATAAATAATCTCCGACCCAATGCATGTGCTAAGTATGATGTGCCCAGTGAATTATGTTGTGTTACTTATAGGGTCGTTACAGGTAAATGTGTTGGTAAGGCTTATAACTTTATATTTCAGAATGGGAAACCAGTGGAGGTCAGGCTGATAGACTTCCAGATCGTGCGACATGGTCCACCCAGCGTCGACATCATGTACTTCCTGCTAACGAGCACCGACCGACAATTTCGGAAGGATCACTACCGCGATTGCCTAGACCACTACTACGAATCTCTCTTGGACGCACTTAAACAGTTCCACCTTAATATTGATAATGTCTTCCCTAGGCAACAGTTCGACGAGCAAGTCAAAAGGTGCTCCCTGTATGGATTCTTTGCCGGAGTAGGATTCTGTAAGCCCTTCGTGGTGGAAGGCGAAGACACTATGGACGTGACTGAAATGATCGACCCAGATGAAATGGTAGCACCGAAGGGGGTGTTCTTCGAGAGATATTTGAAGAGACTAACCGAATTAATAGAAGACTGCATGGAATATGGCTATCTGTGAATAAAAAACTAAATAAATGTACAAATGTCGTACTAAACAGAAGGCAGACTTATTGCCACAGGCAATCTCTTCCAGTCTCCTTTATACCCTACCACATACTCGTATTTTCAGTGTATACGTTTCCTCAAAAAAATTTCCTTCACGTTTTTCTTTTCCTACTAAATGCATATGCATGTTATATATTTTTTAAATTGCATAGTCAAAAGCCTAATGAAACAAAGTGTTTTATGCGATTGTATTGTTAAATCTGAATAATACTGACGGAATCATTTCTTTGATTATTTTTGTGTTTCTTCTCCTCAGCTAACTCAATACAGCAAACAACTGGAACGTATTATATTATATTAAGTCACTAGGGCAGAGACATACTTTATCTGGTGCTTATTCTAATACAAATTACTCGTTACGTAATACAAAAACCGAAACGATTTGACGAGTTGATGTCGTTTGAATCTCCACATAAACTTTCATCCCTTATTTAATGCCCTTAGGGTATGAATTTAAAAAAAACCTCTGTTGCCATTTATTTATAAAAGGTGGTGGTAGGGTAAAACCCGATTAGGTTGGTACCACCGTACTGAATGAAGGTCGGTCGAAGCGGTTATGATATGAAACATAGTTCGTGTTTTCCGTTCAGTTCATTGTAGCCGGCTGGAATTGAGGGAAGTGATGACATGGCACCATCTATATAACTCACCAAGGTGCTTAGGCTGACATCACTGGTACCAGATGAACTGGTGCATTACGTGATGTAGCCATCCGTGTCAGTTGCCATAAATATATATAGATATATATATAGAAATAGTTGCCTGAACCTATTTCCATATTTCTAAATTTAAAAATAACGAACGTCCTTACAAATTTACATCCCCTATTTAACCTTCTTAAGAGGGGGTATTAGGTCAGCATGCATCATGAGAAAATATTTATATTCCTCCTAATTACTGAGTTATTCACGATTTAAGTGATTTTTAGAGCTTTGTTTGTGAATTAATTCTA
>WYDE02202659.1:0-10116 GCA_009867175.2 Adela reaumurella
GTATGACTTAATCCTCTCATATCATGTAAATGAGAGAGGCCTGTACCCAGCAGTGGGGCGAATAAAATGGCTGCAAAAGAGACAAGAATAATCGTTTTTAATCTAAAAAAAAACAAATTTCCCGGTCAAATCGTACAGATGTTTAATAACGGTCGGGATATCCTAAAAGCTTCATTTACCTCAGCGAACCAAGCTGGCAATATCGCTACGGGTCATGATGCAAAACGAAGGAGTTCGCCGTCCTTCGCCGAACTTTGGTGCCTCAGCGATTTCTTACACCATTAGGCAAAGTTCAAATAGTAGTGGGCTGGACACCTGAGCCTCAAGGATGACCAAGGATGACATTGGAGCGCACGCGTCTTAATACACAGGCGAATTGAACAATGACCCAAAGAGTGGAAAGACCGCCGCCCGAATTTGGAAAGACATCGTGCCAGATGTGTCGACGACGTCAGTTGTGTCGCGGACAAACGGTCTATACGTATTGGCGAGATCCGGGAGAAGTGGAAACTGATTGGAGAGGCGCATGTCCAGCAGTGTACGGATAGGTACACGTCGATTGTGATGATTACTCCTTAGTGCTAGCGTCTTTCCGTTCGACGGTTGCTTCCCGTAGCGGCACTACCGACTGTTTTCCACACACATGAGAATGATGAAATGCAAATTTCGCTTCATGCTCGCTTACGCGCAAAACACCGTCCAATGCGGTTTCGAAACACACCTCGTTTCTTATTATAAATACCTTTTTGCAACTGCATAGTGGCGCTTGCAACATTTAGTCTCAATTGTGAGGTAACGTATTGTTATGGGATACGTTTGACAGTTGCATTCTAATACTGTGGCATTCGTGCGTGTGTGATTTCAACTGAGTGTACTTGTGTCTGCTGCTGCATTGTAGCAAGAGGAAATAAGTTCAAATGTAATGCCTCATGCATCAATATAAATAGACAGAAAATGAGAACGTAGTTATGCAGAAGTGGTCCAATCCACGAACCCTTTGTCGTGATAGAGAGCTTTATAGTTAGATAAGACAAGATAAGAAACAATTTATTGAATAATAAATAAATTACACAAAATTACAATACTGGACATCAAAAATAGTAAACTTGTACATTTCATTAAACATCCAAAGGGTGGAACAATTGTCCTAAGATAATCTCTTTCTGCCCACCCAGCTGAAATATGGTTCTCACAAAAATGTATTGGTAGCTTACAAACTAGCACCATTGGTTTGATATGCCTATCTCCATAAGCAAGACAAAAATTGCGGATTTACTGTGTTATACCCAAAAGTACAAAAAAAAAACTGTTTTTAATTGTTAGCTGTGAAATTATACATCGGACACAAATATTTAGGACAAAGCAATCCATGTTACGATATAAAATCAAATATATTTTGAAAACTATTTTCCGATGAGCCAGATATTAAAAATTCATTCAAATTAAAAATTATGTTCATTCGTCTGTTTTTGTTTAAAAATCATGGTTATGCTTAATACAAAATTTATTACAGAAGTAAATATTATTGTATTTCAGCTTGAAGTAAAACTTCCGATGAATTGAATAATTTCTACAAGAAAAAAATTTAATGCAGAAATGAACGAACGAAAATTCCACATACTGCAAACACAGAATATGACAAAAGCGATTACAGAGACATACGAAAAGTAAACAAGGCTGTTTACTATCTATAAGCAATCTCTTTCAGTCAACTTTTATGTTATGGGGATAGTACAATAGAAAATTAGGCAGGGTTGTATCAACGATCGTAATTACGTAGTGCAAGAAAGATATTTACAAATTATCTTAACAACTTGTAATTACAAATTAAATAAACAATGGTTAAACGGGTAAATAAGATAATATATAATAAATTTATTGAGTTCAAATTGAATTACTCACTCTAAACACAACGAGGTGTGGATTGGTTCATTTCTGCATAGCTATATCCTAATGTCTACGCTTCAGGTAATATTTTCATTATATTCATATAGTCATTCGAGTTTCAGATTAGCCGAGCGGGCAAGAGGACGCCCCTCAAGCGGGGGGTTTAGGTTCGATCCACTCTGGGAGAAAAATATTTTTAAACTTTAGAATTTTTGCTAAAATAACTGCTGGCATTCAGGTGTAGGAAAAAATCGCGAGGAAAGCCACTTCCAAGCCGGTTAGTCACCATGGAAATGCATTATTTAATTTTCTCCTGTCATATGAATGAGAGAGGCCTGTACCCTGCGAAGAAAGCAAGGAAGTCATTCAATATAGTCACACAGAAATACAATTTTGCTTATTAACCGATGCATTAAAGATAAGCTTCGGAAACAATGCGGTGACATCGGAATTCGCCGCTAGAACATGTCGCCGCATTCCTTTCGAAGCTCATATTTAATGCGTCGGTCTATTACCCCGATTTCGGTAGTAAAGCGCGATGGTATTTTGTTTCTACTAAAAAGAAGAGTGTACATTAATTTATACATATTATTTTTAATTTAATTACATATATTTTTGTCAATTTTAGAAAATTAATAAACTTTAGCATAGTTACATAATAGTCGCCGTGGTGACCGCCGTCCGAGTAGTCGCCCCCGCCGCCGCCGCCTCCGCCGTGGTAGCCGGCCCCCGCCGCCGCGTAGCCGCCCCCGTAGCCGCCTCCGTAGCCGCCCTCGTTGCCGCCCCCGTACCCGCCACGGTAGCCGCCATGGATGTAGCCCGCGGATGCGCATGCGCACACCGCAGCCAATACAAACATCTGCAACAAATACATTATTAAAATCATTAAAATAAGTACCACGATAAGTATACAACCACGGGTGAATAAAATTGTTTGACGAATGCAAATAATGATGAACATTTTATGTATGCGTTTTATGTAGGCGTTTGACTTCTGTAGGCTCTACAAGCACTACTGGAATTAAACGCCGACCGACAATAAATAATACAGAGTCTGCAAAGTATACTTCGAACACAAACATCGGGTTCCGTCAAAGTATCTTTATTTAAAATTAGTACAAATATGCAGCTAGACTAGAAGTTTTGATGCCGTTATTAATTCACATATAACTTATAAACTACTTAGTTTTAATCTAATAAGTTTAAAAATGCATATGCACACAATCGTATGTAGAAATGTGTATATTCCTGAAATATACATATGAAGTCCATTTAACGGTAACTACTCCATTTCATTTTATAAAAAAAAAACATTTTTTTTTCTGACGTAAGATCTTTTTCTTCTGAAATAATACTTAATTATTTAAAAATTTTTAGATTTTAGCATTGTAATTTCACGTATACCATCCTAGTTTCCGCTTAATCACTTCAGTATTTCTCGTGTTCTTCGGAAATCGAACGGACAGACAGGCGGACGGACGAAATTATTACGCTAATAGGGTTTTCGTTTTTAAACGGAACCCTAAAAAGGTGAAGTCTATTGTGTATGTCAAAAACGTCAAAAACAATCAAAATAAAAAAAAACTTTTGAACTTGTTAGATAAATACAGGTAGGTAGGTATAAAATGTTGTTATAATTAGAAATTAATAAGTGTTGATTAATACCATTCATTCACTAGTAGCTACTTTACATTGTAAGATAGGTAAATATATGTAAATCTGTCTAAACAGACATAACATTATTATTATTATAGATCGAGATATTGACTTCTCCACTTGTAGGTATTAGTCATTAGAGGTAGTAGTGTATTCGATATTAGTCAGATTTTTTTATTTTTTTTATTGAAACTGACACGGTTTGGCTACATCACTTACAATGTCTGGTGTGAGCCCATAACACCGGGTAAACTAGGTGCCATGTCAGTGCTTCCCCCTTTGATCGTGCCGGCTACACTGAACGAAGTGAAGAACGAACGAAGAAGTGTTCGTTCACTTCACGAAGAGTGAATCACACTTAATTTTCTAGCAGATGCGCCCGTTTCCGCACCCAATTGTGGGATAAGTGCCAATTTTATGGGTAACGGCCGTGTGGTCTGCATAGGGAAGTAGTCAACGGTTACTGGAACTCAACTCCGACATCTTGGGTAAATAAACACCAACTGCGATCTCGCTCGTAGGCGTCCGAGCGAGATCTCCGGATACTGGTGGTTGGTTCCGACACCTTGGGTTGCTCCCACGAACAACCACGGCGATCACTTCCCCCCGGTTACCGTTACCGGTTCCATGACGGTCAGTAGGGTTTATCGTGCCTTTTTTTGTATAAACCATTTATTGTGTAGTAAAATGCGTGAGTGGTATTTTATTTTGCTTAAGGGCCGGTTAAGACCCGATTTCTTTCATCTCTAGAAGGCGCGTAAATAAAACTTTAAATAATTAATCACACAAATTACAAGAAGAATAATGAAAATTCATGAAATTCGAGTTCTCGGTAGGTGGTTTAGCTGTAATATGAGATGTTGTATGTTAGTCTGTGCCATTCCGATTGAGCTATAATTTCCAAAATATTAAGATTTTCGTATTCTTTCTAAATTAATATTCATTATTCTACTTGAAATTTATGTGAATAATTATTTAAAGGTTTATTTAAGAGCCTTCTTGAGATGCAATAAATCTGGGTTTAACCTGCTCTTAAAAAGGTTTTATTTTAATATTAGAGATTTGAAACATATGCAAACTTTGGCGCCATCTTTGATTGAATAGCGTAAATTCTTCCAAAGATGACATCGGACATTCGGCGACTCGTGTAGCCACCAAGATAACTAAATATAACCCGTTCAAATAAAGAAACGTTTTATAGCGAAACTAAGTGTAGATGACATCTCTCTCACACGTATTGTGGTCATGCCACACTACACTTAGTTTCGTTATAAAACGTTTCTTTATTTGAACGGGTTATACTAATTATTCATCTCTTTTTAATTTTGGTTATGATAGGGAAGAAAAATCTCTTTTTTCTACTGTAATACCCAATTGAGACAAAGCTACATTCAACCATAATTTTGTCCTAAGGCTGTTATAGTATTCACCGTTTATGTGAGAGTCAATGAGTTCGAACCCCCCTCGCACGCTACAAAATTTTCCCAGATTTTTAGGTCTCCTTGTAAAGTTAAAAACATCCTTAAAATTATTTAACACCCCGGTGAAGGAAAACCGCGAGAAATTTATCTCTCATCCCTATAATATACTATTATGGCTTCTCCATCGTAATTTTGCCCTAAGCCTCACTCGCTTGTATTACCGCTGTGGAAGCTTCACAGTCGCTAAGGAAGATTAATTATTGCATGGTCAGCGACTTTAGTACTCGCAGGTGTGGTGTGGTGGATCAGCGAAGTAAGCATTATCAATAGGAGTTGTATTCGTGAAAGAAGAGTTGCGATGAGCACTTCACTTTTCCAAATACTTCTGCAGAATCGTTGTTTTTCCCAGATTTGGATTGTGAAGCTTGTATTGTATATATGTATTTATTGTAATCAAATACATAAGAATAAGGGAAAAATGCTCTATTATTATAATCTATGCAAAAGGTAACACTTTATCACTAGAGGCATTTTCTACCAGAACATCTTTGGGGTCTGACAACTGCTAGGTGAGTGGCGGAAAGAGATGTATAATAAATATTGATAATTTTAATGCAAAAGATAAGATAAATTTAAATAAGAACACTTACGTACAAAGCAAATATTATACCTATATACCAAATATACATACATATACATAGATAGAGATTGACTAAATAAACCTGCTATTTACATGAAAATATACCTACTAATTCTGAACATAGGAGACAATGCTTTAAATGGCGGAAGATTCGAGGAGAGGAAGTGCTTTTTTAAAATAATTTTGAAAGTGTGAATGGAAGAAGAGAGACGAATATTGAGGGGGAGCTGGTTCCATTAGCGGGCTGCGTGAACCGTGAATAAGTTGGAATAAGATGTAGTGGAATGGGAGGGCATGGTCAACACCAGGTTATCCTTTTACATTAACGGTAGCCCGTGGGAACTGCGGAAAGAAAATCGATAACTTAAGAGGAGGAGGAGTTTTAGGAGCATAAGGATGTAGATGCAGTACAGAAGTGATAGGACATGAGGAGCGAGTAGGGCAAGATCAAGTGTTCCCAGCGCGTTGATAACATGAATGACAATGTTACTTGCCTGCATTTGTGCATGATGGCACAGATCCATGCAAAATTACACGGTGTAAACCTTTCATTGTGGAGATCCCTTTTCTCTGCCTACCCCACCGGGAAACAAGCGTGACGCTATGTATGTATGTATGTATGTATGTATGTAAAGCTTTAATTTAGACCATTTTAAACTGAGCTGTGGGGGTGATTCTGTTTCCGACAGCTTTTCATAAGGCATATTTGGATGATTTTTTTTCATACAATTTAAAAGTAGGTGTTTAAAAATTGTATGCAGTTGGAAACAAAATTAGGCTCAGTTGCAAAAGTCGTAGAACAAAAGTTATTCAGTTTCATATACAGAATTAGCCCCTTACTGTGTAGTAGTACCTGTTTAGTTAATAAGGAATTAGTGACTCCGAAGTAATTGGCCAAGGTAAACGTACTCCCATACCTACTTCTACTAATACTCCGCCGTAATTTTGCCCTACCATTCGCACAGCATCCATCGTCCGACTTTGGTTTCATCGCGGTTCAGCCTTAGATCTACGCTCAGCGAAGCCTTATAAGGTCACTCAGCATCTTCTGAAGTTGGTTCGGCGAGAATGCGCGAAGAGGACAATGCCATGGGCAAAACGAAGATATAATTACATTATAGTAAACATTTAATGTAAACATAACATCCACATTAATACCCTACGCAGGCTACGGTATTAATGAAACCAAACAAAATGCTCTAATAAATTAAATAAGATAACGCACGGTGACGCAGGTGCGAGCTCACTCCGCTACTGTTTTCACTATTGACACAGTGACGTCGTCAGTCATTAGACCGAGGTAAACGTGAAACGTATCGTCTCATTCGTAGCAGTTATAGTTTCAGCGACACCTGTTGCTATCTATCGTCTGTCAATCTGAGTGATAGTGATTAGTTAGTACAGTGTTTTAAGTGTTGGTAAAGTGTAACATTTACCTTGTACACGTAAACATGTTTGAACGTCAACAAGTTTACATTAACTGTTTACGTGTCAACAGGCAGAAAGCATGAGTCGACGCTTCGGTCGCTGTATCGCGGCCTTCTTCTGGAAATTAAGAATTTGAAGGAATGACGTTTGCAATTTGGTTTTCGCATACTTAACGTCGCGTCGGTTCTAGAAATTTTGCATCAGGAATTCGTATTAAATAATCTGTCCTATAGAAAAAATATGAACAACGCGTTTTGTCCATAAGAAGCTTTGAAAAATAAAACAGACTAAATGTTGCTTGAGGTCTGGTTTATACGCGTTAAGAGATAAAGAAATAAAATAAAATATATTTATTCATGAAACCAACAAATGCAGAAAACAACAAAAGAGATAAAACAAATATAGCAATAACAGTTGATGAAGTGAATATCTCTAATCTTGTGCGCTGATGTGCAGAAACCTACAGCGAGCTTGTTTACAATAAGCTAACTTAATTTTAAACCAGTGTTTTAAGTTAACGAATTTGTATGTCTGGGGAATATCTTCACACGGAATGGAAAATGTGAAGGAGATGTGGAAAAGAGAGTGAAAGTCGGAAATCAAGTGAATAGGGAATAGCGTGCTATTATGAGCAGCCGAAGTATATCCAATAGGGACCGTTTGGCTGTCCATGGTAGAGTTCTGGCCCCTACACTGATGTACGGGACTGAAAGTTGGCTATAGCAGACGAGGCACGAAAGCAGAATAAATGCTGTGGAAATGCGCGCGTTGAGGAATATGTGTGGAGTCACAATGACAGTATGACAGACAGATTAAGAAATTGCGAAGTGCGAGAGCGTTGTGGTCTGAAAAAAGATATAGTGACTAGGATTGAGAAAGGAATGCTTCCGTGGTTTGGTCATGTTGGAACAATGGATAATAGAAGACTAACCGTGCACATCATGTAACATCACGCCTGTTTCCCAGTGGGGTAGGCAGTGATTAAATCACTTAACGTTTTAAAACCAGCGATATATATAGCTCACTCTTGACTTGATTATTTTTAATTTAATAATTCTTGTCTCTATTTGAAATAATGAACTCTTATTAGAAGATTAATATACTTTGTGTTAACTGTATTGATAAGGGAATAGATATAGACTCTATGGTCCAGTCCAGTGAAGGCGATGCCTTGCTCCACGCCGTTCTTCGTCTACGGAAGCTATGGTATCTACTACTCCAAGCACATACAGGTAATTAACTCTAGTCGCTTAGTACAAAAATAAAATGTGTCAGTGATTTTCATTCACCACAGTATCTCGTATTGTCCTGAATCCAAAATGCACATACCGATTTACATGAAATGAAAAAAATAACTCGCCCAATAGGAGAGTCAAGCGGAGTTTGAACAACGTCATATTATGAGGGCGAATTGAAGTGAGTTCTGTGTATAGTCCGACATAGATCTTTTTGCACGTGGCTGGGGGCGACACTATCGCGTCATCGCTTACATAACGTTTCGTTTAGTATTCGTATGGTATGGCGACCGTTTAGTTCAGTCGAAATTCCACAAAAAGATCTATGTCGGACTATATGTCTATTGCAGCCGACGAATAATCGCTTTGTTTTCATGAGTTGGCAGTCTTACTCGCACGCAGAAAACGGCCGACTAATAATCGCTTTGTTTTGTAAGAACTACTTGTACTAAAAGTTATATTTCAGTTTAAATATTTTATGTGGTTTACAAAAAAAAAAAAATAACCCTCTGTTGATTTATAGAACTGATCGGCATCATGTCGTAGCATAGCACGTAGATTTTGTTAAATTACATACACCAAAACCCGACAATGATCTGTGCCAAAGCCATCAGATTACCTACAAAGATCAATTTTACTTTACGCCCGTCCCGAAAGAGTCGTATAGACCGGGCTATGTGGAATTATCCATCCACATGTATAAAATTTTTATTTTCTTGTTCACAGTGCCATTGTTTAAATCATTTTTATTTATTATTTGCCGCGCATTCTAGTTAGTTTAAAAAAAACACCGTCCAACGGCTCCGCATCACCTCCTCGTTGGCGCAAAGTCGCGCAGCTCCCACCTCGCTCTTAATTCACTTTAATTTATGTAAACATGAATTTGGAATTAACTTTCACTGGGCTGAATTAGAGAGAGGAGATTTCCGTGTAGCGTAATTCGCGAATTTTCCCTTATTACTAAGCTATGTTTGTAATTACGTACATAGGTATATTTTGGCAGAGGCGCGGCTGCGTAGTTTGGCTAGTGAGCAGTCGTGAATTTACAACTTGCCGGATTTTAAAATGTCGGTACAATACTTTTTAAATTACCGCGGTCGCTGAACAACATTTTGAAAACTTCCAGCTCCTCTTGCTGTGCTGTAATTTACTGGAGTTATTGCAGCACCACACCGATTGTTCTGCTTACCCCGATTGTCGGGATTCGGCGTGAGTGATATGTATGTATGATTGTATGTATGTATGTATTTAATTTGTGCGGCACCGAATTAAAAAAATAAGTGAATTTTTTTACAATAATATTTTGAACTTTTGAGTGATTTAAAGTCGGTTGTATTTTTTAAATATTTTTATTGTTTGTCGCTCATTATTCCCTACGTTTTACGACATTTTATTCCTTCAAAATTATACTGAATATTTATGGTTCCTATGTTTTGAATCTTTGGGCTTAACTTTAAGGATTTCCGGAATTAATTTAGACTTTCACTGGCGGCTTACGTGAACCTTCCTGAAAGAATCCTGCAGGCGGATGGGTTCTTTAAGTAAGAGGATTTAGGGAGTGGAAAGGGTTCCTTTGAAATTCCGCATTGCCTATTTTACGGACAATTTGAGGTGATCGGAAATACGTTTAGCTTTTTGTGCGAAATGACTATCTGAGGTGATATAGCCTGGAAGCGTTAGACGCACTCATCTTTTCAAAATCCACGCGAGTATAGTCGTGGGCAAAACTACTTGTCGTATCGTATATCTTTATGTGTTATTTCAGCTCATAATCAGGTTCTATAATAAAATACCTGTAGAAATAAAGAATCTGAATGACACCTGTTTCAAGAAGCAGATAAAATCTCTT
>WYDE02202670.1:0-16187 GCA_009867175.2 Adela reaumurella
AAAAGTACATTATTACTGATAAAACTTCTTGCACAGTTTTCTTCTTCCAATTGTTACCTTTTTTTCAGAACGACCCACCTACGACAATTATGTCTCGCGAGAATTCAAAGTTATAATTTTTATTAGTAGGAAAAATTTCAACTTTATTAATTTTTCTAAGCGTACGTCACTGAATAATATAAAACTGTATTTGGAGAAAAATTATAAAAAATATACTACTAATATACTAAAGATTGTCGCAAAATTTGAGGGATGTTTCGATTTTTTTCTATTGAGAGAAGTAAACAAATTTGCTGTTTCGTCAGCGAGCGTCACTAAAGTTGATCCTGTAGTTTTAAAACCTAGAATATTCCCTATATTTATCTTTAACTGTTAATAGGTGTGCATCAATCCTACGGTACAGATGACCCAGAAAAATTGCAATGCTGAAGTTTGTTTAGGCAGTTTCAGGAGTACAATTTTTTTTAAATAGTAAATAACACATTTTCTAGGAAAACTCTCCTACGCCCGATAATATTACCTAAATCATTTTGTCTGCGTATTTGAGACCAATGCATTTTGCTATGATTGTGCGCTCAGGACAGTATTTCTTGCTGGTATGTCCGTTTACGTAGTCCGAAATTGATTCTGGCCCAATGGTAGGACTTTCAACTCCTGGCGAGTTGGTCTTCGTTTTCACATAGCCGATTAAGCGTTACCCCATTAGTGAGGATTATTGAGTTTAGTGCCTGGACACCCTCAAGGCTGTTTTTCTAATGTTTAATTTGTTCCATTCGTCTCCTATTCTTACAATGCACTCGGTGACTTCACTTTACTTTTGTCTTACCTTAATTTATTTTCATTCCTCTTTCATTTCACGGATTAAGCATGTCCATGCTTAATCCGTCTCTTTCAAGCTTGAAAAACAATTGTCCATATATAGATAAAAAAGCCATGGCGACATTATACAGCCCTGTGTCACACCTTCTGAGATTGTGAACCAGTCCGACGATGTGCCATTTATTCTAACACAGGCGCTGCTATCCACATGAAGATATTTCAGCGCCCGCATCAGATGGCTTTCCACTCCATACATGTCTGACGTTGCCCATAGGTCATCCCTCAACACCCTATTGTAAGCATTCTCTAAGTCCACGAAAGCTCAAAACATATATTTTGCTAAGACTTTCTTGGTGATAGATCTCAGACCAAACCTGGTCCGTACACACGCTTGAGACAAGTGCAGACGGATATTGTTGGATTGTGAGTTCTTAAAGAGGGAATGTGTGTATAGGTGCTGAACCGCTCACTCGAGACACGTGCCAGCACTTCGACGCCAACGAACGGCGCGGAGGTAATTGGGAGCGTGGAGCGCGCCGCCTCCGGTCTGCTGCCTACCATGGGCTCCATGGCGCTGCTGCCGCAGCATGTCATCACGTCTGGCACACTCAAGGTATGCCCGATACCCCTCTCATTGTCACAGCCTTATTCATTGTCGTCTTTCCCTTTCCTTGTCCACCAAGCTATCAACATTGACGTCATCTGACGTAAGGAATAATGTCAGCATTGTTTTGGTATTTTTCATAAATTCTCAATACCGCTTTTAGTCCCTGTACATAATGCAACCACTGACAGCCACTGCAATAATGAGAATGAGTGAGACACTACTTGACTCGGTTACTCTTGTCTTTGCAGATGGACTGTCAGTTTTGAGCCTACATCATCAGATGACGTAGGTTAAACACTGACAGCCACAACTAGCCAAACACTGCAATAATGAGAGTGAGTGAGATACTACTTGTGTCTAATACTGTTTACTAATGTCTTGTCTTACTTTGCAGGACTGCGTCAGACTCCGCGGTCTGCCGTATGAAGCACAAGTGGAACACATACTCAACTTCCTCGAAGACTTCTCCAAGAATATTGTGATTCGCGGCGTGCACATGGTGTACAACTCACACGTATGTTACCTACTTTTAGACATATATAATAAATATAAAAGGATATCTATATCAGTCCGGAAATTGTTTTGAAGTGAACGTGCCTAATTAAATTTTAGAAGAGTTCTCTCTTAGTTTCCGAAATACCAAGGCCTTTCTCCCAATGTATATGAAACTGGGTGAAGGTTCCAAAACCTTCCAGAATGTTCTGTGATGTTCCAGAAGTTTTGATAATGTTACTATCGTTGCTATAGTTTTGATAATATTGAGTATGTTTGACCTCGTTTGAGCACCACGCAAACCTTCAAGCAAGCATGTTGCACTTCATAGCAATAGCTCTTTGCTGTGACTACATATTCTCGTCATTCTCTGTCACTACGTGTCAAGGGATTTGAACTTTGCAACGATTTTCAGTTGACAACCATAGTTGACATACCTATATATCCAGAGACGCTTCACAGCAGGAACCAGTATCAAGATTTTATTAGAAACCACTATTATTTCGGTTTTCTGTACATATTTTGGTAACCATTTCGGTCTGCGCATCTTAGTCAACCTTTTAAGGATTGGTTAACTGGCAGGGTCACCCGAGCGGGGAAGCGTTCATACAGATGGACAGCGAGCCGAGCGCCTTCCACTGCGCCCAGCAGAAACACAACCGCTACATGACTTTCGGCAAGAAGCAGCGGTACATTGAGGTATGTGTTTCTATACTAACTTTCCTATCGTATAGTCCGCCTACTCGCTACCTAAACTGACATACCAGGATGGATGCTAACCCTACTTCAAAGAAACGATGAGCTAATGAACACTTGACATTGGCTGCTGGATGTAGGTGTTCCAGTGTTCGGGAGACGACATGAACGTGGTGCTGACTGGCGGAGTGACCCCGGCTACCTCGCCCAAGCTGCTCTCGCCCGGTACGTTGGTGTCCCCCCCGCCCGCGCTGCCGCTAGCACCCGCGCCGCGCTTCCTCGCCCACCACATCGCCCAGCAGAACTTGCTGGCGCGGCAGCAGGAGAGCGTGGCCTTACTCGCTTCGATCCGTCCCCCTTACCTCTCCGCCTTACTGCCCGGGTATCCCCATCGTCCGATACTCCCGCAAATGCTGCATCCCTCTTCCGCGCTTCACGCTCAAAACGCGAAGCGTAGCTACGAACGCGCGTTCACTCAGACGCCCGCGGAGGCGCCCGCGCCTAAACGTCACTTCACAGTACCGCCTCCTTTACCCGTCAGTTACGCGCCGACTTTGTCTTACGGAGTTTCCGCGCCCTTGTTTTCGTACGGAACCACTTCGCCCATTTTCTCGTACGCCGGCAGCACGTCGCCGATGCTGTCGTACGCTAGTGCCTTGCAGGCGGGTATCCCGGCAGGGTTGCCTGCTAGTCTACAGGGGCAGCTGTCCGCGTCACTACCGCAGTCGTTAGCCGCTTCCTTCCCGGGTGCGTTCCCAATGTTTGCGCCGAGCTATCCTACATATTATCCGGGAGTATAAAATGCCTAAAAGTAAACAATAAAGGCAGAATTGCACCAACATGCTATATAAAATTCTTTCTATAAATTATATAAGCCATAGAACTAATTTTAGCACCAAATTTTCCATTGGTGCATTTCGTTCTATTGACTGTTTCAACGTATTCAAATAAATTCGAGAAAAAAACTGACGGACGTTTTAAATCGTCTCTAAGGATAGTCAAAATCTAAATTATAATAAGGGACCAATCGGAGATACAATAGGAATTTGACACATGACATGCACGTGATCATTGTACTTAGTACGTATACTACACAGGGTAATGTTTACACGCTATGAATTTAATAACCTGTGGAAGTAGAGCTCAAAACGTTATTCCACATTGTGTGCTTAGTTTTTTAAAATTGACGTTTCATAGTTTTTAAGTACGCAAAATAAAGAGGTAGCTATAACGTTGTCTTAAACCAGTAAAAATAATTAACTTATATATTATGTAATCCAATCAAATTGCTATTCGGTAGGTATTTGGAACTAATCTTGATAAACTTTGGCCGCCTACATGGCGTCGTGTCACGCCACTCATATTTAATCATAATAACAATTTGATTAGATTGATTATATCTACGTATATACAAATGGCGAGTTTCATTGCTAGCACATTTTTGCAGAGAGCTAGAGTCACCTCGTTTGTGTACGCACTGCAAACAGGCTCAATATGCATATGAGGTAACTCATTTTAGTACGCACTACACGCAGGCTCAATTTGCGTATGAGCTAACTCGTTTGAGTACGCATTGGATGCATTCTCAATATGCGCATGAGACGATTCGTTTGAGTTAGCACTGTACGCAGGCTCTGTATGCATATGAGCCAACTCTTTTGAGTACGCACTGCACGCAGGCTCTGTAAGCATATGACCCAACTCGTTTGAGTATGTACTGCACGCAGGCTCTGTATGCATATGAGCCAACTCGTTTGAGTACGCACTGCACGCAGGCTAAATATGCGCATGAGACAACTCTATTGAGTACGCACTGCACGCAGGCTCTATATGCGTAGGAGACGTTTCGTTTGACGACGCTCCGCACACAGGGCTCAATATGCGCATGTGAGACGAATCGTTTGAGCACGCACCGCACGCAGGCAGAAGGAATATGCATGAGATTAAATATAAGAAATTTTGTTCGAATCTCGCCACTCTGCGTGATTGGGTCCAACGTTTGAATTGCTGAGAAATGGAACTCTTCGCATCTTCAACCCTAATCGGAGCAACTCTGTGAAAACAGTGTGTATACATTTCTTTATTTGGTAATTTTTACACTGTATTAAGGATTTGCTTATTTGATAGCTTGCTTTACTTATCGCAGCTTTTTCTTTAGTAGGTACTTAATTATGGTTTGTTGAGTTTTACAACATTTCTTTTTTACTGGTTAGTTTTGTTGTAATTGTAATTAGTAATTAGGATCATAATTATCTTTATATTTTACGATTTAATAATTCTAGAAAGATTAGGTATGATACGAAGGTTGTTAATATTTTTACAAGCGTTTGTAGAATTTGTGAATTTAAAATTTACCTCTAAAAGATTGCAGCTATTATGCGATTACTAGTACCTTACATTCCATTATAAAAGGCATTTACTATTGCCTCGACGGTTTTCTTATTAGTTTATAATTTTTATTTATTAACGTTTCAGAATTGGTTCACTTAATAAATCAGAAATAATTTCCGTATGGAGAATTTTTCAAATTTAATTTATCAAGGCGATCGAACTGAACATTACAACACAGTTTAAAAAGTGTAAGGAGAACTGAAAAGACTAAATCGTTAAAAATGCAATGAGTGCTTAATGATTTTGAGTACTTACACCAATAAAAGACCTAAAAGTTGTAATATTTCATGTTACTTTGAGTACTTACACCAATCATAAGTACTTATCTGTTACGTTACATCGAGTACCTACAACAATCAATTATAAGTACTTAAGTTACGTCGAGTATTTACCCCAATCCATTACAAGTACTCATCTGTTATGCATCGGATTTTGGATGTGCAACGTTTCATCCAGGTGGTATGTCGGGACTTGTCAGCTATGCGCTCGCTCAACGACAGCCACCCCTCCCTGAACGACGTTGTTACACATCCACGTGTTAGTCACGCATTCCCTGCGCGAGTCAGATCCACATAGGCTTGAACATTCAAGCTTTATGCTTTCGTTGTCAGAATAATATCTGACCTCGGATACCGGGTCATAGACCCAGGGTTGACTGCTCGTTATCCATGAGGACACTGGTTTATGTGGTTTACATACTATCGCGCATGTTGGCTGCAAAGCAACCGAACTGGACAAAATCCGATGCTTTGCAGCCAATATGCACGATAGTACGTAAACCACTTAAACCAATGTCCTTATTTGTTACATTATGTCGAGTACTTACACCACTCAATTATAAGTACTTATTTATTATGTTACGTTGAGTACTTAAATTACACAAATCAATTATGTACTTATTTGATACGTTATGTCGAGTTCTTACACCAATCAGTTATAAGTACTTATTTGGTACGTTACGTTGAGTATTTCAGCAATCAATTATAAGTACTTATTTGTTACATTATATCGAGTACTTACACCAATCAGTTATAAGTACTTATTTGGTACTTTGGTACGTTACGTCGAGTACTTTCACCAATCAGTTATAAGTACTTATTTGGTACGTTACGTCGAGTATTTTCACCAATCAATTATAAGTACTTATTTGTTACGTTATGTAGAGTACTTACACCAATCAGTTATAAGTACTTAGTTGGTACGTTACGTCGAGTACTTTTGTCAATCAATTATTTTGCACGTTACTTTGAGTACTTTCAACAATGAATTATAAGTACTTATTTGTTACGTTACGTGCAGTTTACGTGTTGTGTTTAAATATAGTTTAAGGTAATAGATTAACTATAAAAAGACACATGAATATATTTGTATATCTCGAACATATTTTTGATATTGAAGTACAAGTTAGCAACTCGTGTACGTTTGTTTGCTTGATAGTATGAAGTTTTTATGAGTTATCAAAACGTGTGAATCTTTTTTCACACATTTTATAAAAATAGTTTTTTTGATATTATAGCTTTAAGACTCGTTTCTAGAACATTCCAGCTTATTAGGTTTAGTGAGTTGCTTAGGAAAAATTCTAAACTGTTTCTACACCTGTTAAAACTCGCCTTTACACATTTGCCTTTTTTTTACTTATTAAAAACCTAAATTCTGACACCAGTAAATATTAAATGTATTGTAATTCACAATATAAGGGACCAAACTTGTGGATCGTCCACTTAAAAAATATTTTTCGAAGCGATGCGGTACTCGTGAGAAATCTGTAAATATGTTAGACAAGTAGTAATCGACGACAACGGGGTTCTTATTTCCGCATTAAGCATTACCGTTACGCGTGACTCAATTTTATCCCTACGGAACATCAATATATCTAACGGCGTCTGAGTGTAACCCTTTCTCCCTTCTTTCCCCTCCCCTCTCTTACCCACTCAATACTAATAAATAATTCTCATGTCTAACCGGACGTAGGTAGATGTAACAAGTTCACAACACTCTCCGCAACTGTCAACTAACCGTCAGTTGCGATGCCCGTCTTAAGGTTAAATTGCGGTTGTCACCATCACTGGAGGTCACGGTTATATTGTGGGGCTTCCGTCACATGTACTTGGTGTAATGGCTGATTTCTGTAATGTCTCTCCTGGTTTTTATCTAATGGCAACACTCTAACAATCTTTGGCGCCAATTTATGAAAACTGTCACAATTTCGTCAGGCGCCATTTCAAATATAAAATGTCGTAATTTGGTTGCACGCCATTTTATGCGAACAGTCATAATTTCATTGGGCGCCATTTTATACAACTGTCATAATTTTAATGGGCGCCATTTTATACAAACTGTCACAATTTCGCTGGTCGCCAATTTATACAGTCATTTATTTAGTCAGTCAGTTATTTCGTTGTATGCCATTTTGTATAAAACAATTCTGTTTCACAAAATTGGTGTTATTTGCATTTATAGAGTAATAGATTCACGTAAAATAGATATTGCCGTTAGATAATTACTGGGAGATATGCTAAATTTATATGTTTTAATATAGTGTACTTTATGCTCATTTAACATGGTGTATCCAAGTTGAATGTGTGTCTATGGATTTGGTCGTTTTATGCATGAGTCACTCCGCTACCTGTGGTAAGTTGGTTTTTTCTAGTACCAAACTGTAGTGCAATGGGTGAGCTTACGTATATAAAACCATACGCCTTTCTAAACATCGTAATCTGAGTTATACGTGTTGACTACATATTGGTTATAGCATGGTGTATTCGGGGGTTTTTTGTCAGAGGGCAATATATTATATAATTTGCATGTAATTAAATTTATGAATTTGAGAGATTTAGACACTTGTAACAATCCATCGGTTACAGGTTTGAATCACGGATAGAATGGTTTGTGATAATTGTGTTTAAAGAGATTTAGGAATAGCTTAGTTAAATATTTGGTATGGGAGATTTTTTATATATTAAAACTGAAATGAAAGAAACCCAAAAAAATATTATTATGTGGTTATACAACAGACATAATATTTTATTATATTTACCAAATTATCTAGATGAAAAACTGCTATACCTAATTTTTAAACATACACTTCTGGATGGTTCCCTCAATCTTCGCATCGTCATGACACGGTAAGTGGCCCATTCATTATCTTCGAATACCTAACTTCCACATTCAGGCTGGATACATGATGTTGGGGCATTCAATATTGTCACGTCCGAAACTGAATATACTTGTACATAACCTGTGAAAGGAAACGCCAATGTCTATGCACTTTGCTCTAATACCAGAGAATATGAAATCTTTCTTGGGCAACAAGAGATCTTTGCAATGGTTCTTGTATATTTGCACAGGTTACTCAGTGTGTTTAACATTAAAAAATGCTCATAAGCGCCTTGTAGGAGACTCAATTGATTTTCTTGCTTACTTATATCACATCCTGCAAGACATACTTCTAAAGGGCAGCCATAGTTTTCTGTGTATTTTAACTGTAAAAATATGTATGCATAAAAATTTGCCGATTTTAATCAATTCTAATTTAAAATCAAGATATATTTAGATAATCAGATCATACAGATATTACAAAATCAAATCCTCGAGTCACTAACATTTTCCAAAATGTTCTCTTAAATGTTTCAGCTTAATTTTCGTAAACGTCATCGCGGTCTTCCGATACTCTTGGGTTTTAGTTAAACAATATCTTAAACTTTTACACTCTATTGTCACTAGGAACATGGACACATAGGGTGTCTGTTACGATGACCTAGAGACCAGAAACTATACTAGACTATAACTAGAGAAAGAAACCAAAGTCATTTCATAAGAATTCAAACTCCATCTTATAAGAATTCAAAGTCTATCTTATAAGAATCCAAAATCATCTCATAAGAATTAAAAGTCCGTCTTATAAGAATCCAAAATCATCTTATAAGAATTCAAAGTCCATCTTATAAGAATCCAAAGTTGATCTCATAAGAATACAAAGTCCATCTTATAAGAATCCAAAGCCATCTAATAAGAATCCAAAGTCATCTTATAAGAATTCAAAGTCCATCTTATAAGAATCCAAAGTCCATCTTATAAGAATCCAAAGTCCATCTTATAAGAATCCAAAGTTCATTTCATAAGAATACAAATAAATAAATAAATAAATATAGACTAAGCAGAAAAGTCTATATCAGGAGGCGGACTTATTGCCGGAGGCAATCTCTTCCAGTCAACCTTTATACACTACAACACTTTCGTATTGTTAATGTACAAAGTTTTCTTATAAGAATTCAAAGTCCATCTTATAAGAATCCAAAGTTCATTTCATAAGAATACAAAGTCCATCTTATAAGAATCCTAAGTCCTAGTGAAAGGAGAATGCTGCCCGTTAAAAAAAAAAACAGTACAGATTGCTTAAACTTCTGCATATTGGTGTGTGTTTGTGTGTAAAGGGGTTAGTGACTCGAGGTGGTGGTATGAGGACCCCGAAACCACGAAATGACAGAGCTTGGGACCCCACATTTAGGCTCCACACATTGTGTGTAGTAGACTACACACAATGTTAAATCACTGTTCTACAGGCGCATGTCCATGAAACTGAACATTCCACAGTTTTAAATTGATATCACGTGAAACCGAAATCTATTTCCATACACTTTATTTTTATTGATGTTTTAAAGTGCAATCATGTGAAACACACAACTTTGTCCACATATATACTTGATTTATGATTGGCGTTTTAAAGTGCAATCATGGGAAACCCAAATATTTCCACATGCTTCATTTCTGATCATGTGAAACCCAAATATTCTTCCACATACTTGATTTCTGATCATCTGAAACCCAAATATTCTTCCACATACTTCATTTTTTATCATGGGAAACCCAAATATTCTTCCACATACTTCATTTCTGATCATGTGAAACCCAAATATTCTTCCACATACTTAATTTCTGATCATGTGAAACCTAAATATTCTTCCACATACTTCATTTCTGATCATGTGAAACACAAATCTTCTTCCATATTCTTGATTATACAAAATCATGGTCATGCGCCCGTATATGCTTACGACTGCACTCATGACGTTGCTGGTACTAATTTTATTACTGTCGGTAGTGGCTCTTGTACGATAGCCATGTCAGCACAGTGTATGTGGCGTTCATACTCGTAGGTGACAGTGGAGTTGTTTGTAACAAATGGAACTTATGAAGTTTTGCCTGCAGATTTTGCCTGTGACACTTTTCTCTCGATTTGCATTTTAACCATTTTAGTCATTATACCAGACGTCAGGTGAAATTTGACCGACCTCTTGTGGCTTCAGTTTACCAGAAGTTTTTAATTGAGATATATCCAAAGTCTTTTCCACCGCGGGCAAAATTTCCAAGTTTTATATTTGTAAATTTGATTTAACCGTTGCTTTTATAGGATATTTTAATAGATTTAGCGTTTGTGAAGTTTTTTTTTCGTTTATATTAATATTAGATGAATAAATTACTGATTTGGAAGTGTTATATTATGCGTTGCGGTTTTCTTTGGTGGGTTGTGCTATTCTCAATGTCGTCACTACCGTCGTACTGACGCTGTACTAATGTGCTTAATGAAGTGAAACAGATGACAGCGAGGGAGGGGGGGGGGGATAATAATCGCTCACTTACCTTGTGTGCTCTGTCTCTTTCTATCTTCTATTTAGTGGGTTTAGTTGAGAGTCCACTGTCAACTAACGAGTCAAGCTGCTACGTCATAGGACCGATACACGTTGCTATCGCTTCCTCCTTCTCACTTGCCCCACGATGTTGGGTGTGAGCGAGACACGAAATTCCCGACGAAGTTCGTGTGTCTCGCTCACTCCAATCCATTGGGAGGCAAGTGATAACGAGAAAGCGATAACGACGCGTATCGGTCCTATGTAGTAACAGCACAGCTTTCTCCCCATATCTCAATGACAGTCGGCTCTGATATAGTTATATATTTAATTAATATTTTTCAATGGCTCATACTGTCCTAACAAACGTTTTTCGCAATTACTTCAAATGGTAAAAAGAACGTCACTTATCTGTCTGATCTTACAATCGTATCTGAGACTTTTAATATTATATTAAAATGGTTCTTACGTTTTAAATATTGTAAATGTCTTCCTGTATATACTAACCCACATTTTCTTTCTTTTATTAAATTATATTCCTTCAAAAATTCACATATACAACCGAATCTCACTGTTGTTTCTTGTGTCGTTGAGAAAATAACACATTTCCTTTTTAAAATATAAGACGGTATAGCAGACACATAAGGTAAGTGTATTGATCTGTCCGTAGTCCTGGCTCACAACATACATATTTCCTTCTTCCTGGGTACATGTTCTTACATCAAATAGCACTATGCCACCATTCACCCCATCCCGTAAACTAAGAAAACAATGCAACAGCTTTCCATGAACAAGTCTTGGCTTAAGATTTCAGCTCACCCATAGCACAAGAACAATTGGTACCACATTCCAGAATTGAAGTTATGGCAGTTGAACTTTATAATTTCACATCAATCTGTCTAATTCTGGCGCCGACTGTAGTTTGTCTTTCATTGAAACACTCAAGTCTACTTGGGTAATTTGTACAACTGGGTCTAGCAAAGATGTAAAGATATGTGAACTCTGCACGATTTGACCATCCGAAGTTAAGTCGGTGGTATTTACTGTTTATGTGATGGATATAAGCCTGTTGGTTGGTCATTGCATGAATTCAGGAAAGCGGTACCCATGTTCTTGTACTATGAGCTTACCTCTTCTAAATGGTGGGCTGTCAGTGAACATTTTCAGATAATACGCTGCCATGACAATATAAAAGTACACACTTCGTAAGATGTCGCTCTCACAATGCGCCTTATAAATGTTGCCAATGCATGAATGACTCGGATAATATCGTAGGCACGAAAGATACATGTAGCAAATCTGTATAACAAGGACAAAAGAGCAAAATCTGGCTTTCTCTGAACAAAGGTGTATCTATGACAAATAGTTGTGTCTTGGGCAAATGACAAATTAGGGAGAAATGAGCGAAGTCATGGATTAATAAGGATGGATAACTCATACATAGGTGACCGGGGTAACCACGTACGTGCCCCAGGGACACTTACAGCCCGAGTGCGAGAGGGAGATGGCAATATGACTACGTCTCACATTAACATACATCGCATACGCAACGTCCCCCGCCTGCGTGCCGTCTTATTACCCCTTTCGTGGCGACCGCCGTTCTATTTGCTGTGGACGGGAATGAGTAATCCATCCTTTTTAATCCATGGAGAAAGTAGTACACAAATGAAAATGGCGAAGATGTGAGAGATTACGAATTCATTTATAGTGCTTTCTCTTTCTTTTCCCATGTGTTGCACTCTTTTCCATTTCTCCCCACTAAATTTCTGAGGCATAATATATTTGTAGTAGATAAACTGTTACTAAATGTCGCTTTCTATGCTTTGAAATGGTAATGGGGAATCATTGAAGCTATTATATGCTTAAATACTGTAAAAATGATAATGGCCATCTGACTTGTAAAATCTTTCAAGCTATTTCGTGGTTATATACTATAAAAATGGCAATGGCCATCTGACTTATCAGATCATTCAAGCTATTACGTGCTTAAATACTGTAAAAATGGCAATGTTCACCTGACTTATCACAACATTCAATCTATTACGTGCTTGAATACTGTAAAAATGGCAATGGCCACCTGACTTATCAGATCATTCAAGCTATTACGTGCTTAAATACTGTAAAAATGGCAATGGCCAACTGACTTATCACAACATTCAAGCTTTTACGTGCTTAAATACTGTAAAAATGGCAATGGCCACCTGGTTTATCAAAACATTAAAGCTATTACATACTTAAATAGTGTAAAGTGGCAATTGCCACTTTAATTATCTTACGGATCCTGTCTCTTATGCATATAAGGCTTGAACGGTTCTTTACTTTCCCTTTGGAGCATAGCGAGATCTCTCTTAAGACTGTTTTCTATGAAAATACTGCCAGATTAAGCTCTGGGAAATGGGACTGCATTGGTCTGGGACATATTTATCAAAGAGCTTTCATTGTGGCCTTGGTTCTGTGGCTGCTAACAGTGGATTGCACAGAAGTAGATTTGTGTACGCAAGTCCAATTGATATTTTCGACTTGTGAACTTTGGAATACAGGCAGACTGACGAGGGTCGCGGTTGTCAAACAATGGGCTGGGTGGGTTTTTGCAATGTTTTAAGAATCAGTCCTTAAGAGGGTGACCAACGCAGATTGCACTCATCTCAAGAAGGCGCGCAAATAGAACTTTAAATAATTAATAACACACATTTCCGGAAGTATAATGAAAATTCAGAAAAACGAATTTGTCAGTAGGTGATCTGTCTGTAATATGAGATGTTGCATGTTTGTCTGTGCCGCTGCGATTGAACTGTAATTTCTAAAATGTTCGTATTCTTTCTAAATTACAGCTCAGTGGGAATGGCACAGACTAACAGACAACATCTTCTATTACAGGTAGATGTTCTACTGATAAAATCGGTTTTCTGAATTTTTATTATACTTCTTGAAATTTGTGTTATTAATTATCAAATTTTTTTTTACGCACCTTCTTGAGATGAGTACAATCTGCGTTTGTCACGGCCTTAAATTTGTATTGGTTTATGTATCTATGTATGGACTTGAATTTTTCTTAGCTTGCACACCTGGAAAACGGATTTTATATACAAGTTTGTAAGTATGACCTAGGTTGTGGAGATTGTTTAGCCGTGCTCTGCTACCCCGGAATCAAACACAAAAAAAAATATAAACAGTATTCGTCCAGTAAATATATAATGTATTATTATGGTAAAGAAAGAAACTACAGATTTATTTTTTCAATTAATTTTTTATAGAAACAGAACAGACTTATCGGAATCGCACTCTAGTAATATGGCCAAGGTCAAAGTCAAATAAACACTCTTTTCATTTGTAATAATATAATGTTGTGAAAAATTGTCTGTGCCTGTCAATAATTGTTTTATTTACACTCATTAATTAACTTAACATCATAAGTTTCTTTATTTGTATTTTGAACGAAATCCTCTGACAAAAGTCATTACCATCCTCTTAGCGTCACCGTCATTGGGTGAAAAAAGGGTGAGAGTGGCGCAACAAGAGTGGTAAATAGATTCGTCACATAAAGCACTAAAACAATACTACCGAAAAACAATAGAATAACAGCAACGACATGCAGTTGATGTAGAGATGGTATTTGTTTTTTTTAAATAAATCCTTTGACAATTACCGTCCTCTCAGCGTCATTTATTTTGAAATAAATTCTCAGCAGAAAGCAGTCATTACCATCCTGCCGTCCTCTTAGCGTCACCGTCATTGGACGAAAAAACTGTGATTGTGACGCAAAAAGAGTGTTAAATACATTCTTCACATAAAGCGCTAAGACAATAGGTACTACCGAAAAACAATATAATAACAGCACTGACAGGCAGATTATGCAGAGATGGGGATCAAATACACATCACATCAGTCGTATGATGATTATAAAGTGAACTGTGATATTAAATTTAGAAACGCAACGGAATTCAAGTAATGTAACGGAAGTTTGGTAACATAACGTAAATTGAGTATTATAAAAAAGTTTACTAACATAACTGCAGTCGAGTAATGTAACAGAAGTCGAGTAACATAACGAAAGTTGAATAGTGAACAGTAATGTGGAAGTATGTAACAGTAGACAGATGACAGATGGCAATCAATCACATCCTTTATTTTAGATCTTTTAACTGTTTGTTGAAAGCTGTCATTTACGGCCTGAATGCAGTTCCCTATTTAGCCCCTTAGAATTTACACATTTGTCTATGACTGATTTCTGCGACGGAGGTCCATGTCGAACTGTCTCCGCTTTCATTGTCAATGTTTTTCAATAGTGCTTCATTGCCACTCTTGTTGTGCCATAAGCTTTAGTGAATTACGGGGTAGCAGATAGTTACGGCTGTCGGTAGTGAGGCAGGGTGTCCACAGGTGTGGTAGTATGTCGTGTGGGTCGCGGTGTGTGGGCCGGTCTGCCTGCGTGGGACGGGGGACCGGCGGTAACATGGTGTAAGTCGCACAGCTTGGGGCAATTAATTTACTCTGCGGATCTGGGTGAGTGTTTCAATTTCTCTTACATCTAACGTTTGTGTTCGCTCATAAAAATACTGTTAAGAGGCCAATGTGAATACCGATATGAATCGTTCACTCACTCAATTTTCCTTTCATCAGAGTGGGAGATGGTACTGTCATTATGGTTCATATGGTGACTTGTTGTGTCATACATAGGTATACTATACAGGTCTATAGGAATTGCAACAAGGAATCGGTCTGGTATATTGCAATATTGTATCATATGTATAACTACACATTGACAGATATCTAAGTTTCTTGCCGGTGTGGTAATGGTGTAATTGCCGGTGTGATAAAATACTAATGTCAGAATAAGCCATCAAAATTTGTATAGACCGATGCATTAAAGGTGAACTTCGAAAGGAATGCGGCGACATCGGAATGTGCCGCTAACACAGACAAAAACTCACAAATCTAAGTAAATATGTGTTACACGCCTCACAATGCATCTACTGAGGGCGCACATCACACATTTATGTACACTTGTGAGTTTTTGTCTGTTCTAGCGGAACATTCCGATGTCGCCGCATATATTCCGAGCGTCATCTTTAATGCATCGGTCAATAGTCGGTTGAGTGTAGTCTTAGATATTCAGAGGGTACTAAGGGCAACCAATTTTGGAAAAATTTAAGTTGAAAGTAAGAAAGTTAATTGGAAAGTAAGAAAGTTATTTACATTCTAAATCGTCTTTCAGGGCATGCATAATATACTATGTAAAACATTATCCGATTCCGATAATGTTGATAATGTTGTATAGATGAAGGTTGAAGCTATGTTTGTACGTGTTTCTTTTTTTCGCTTATGTCACAATATCTAAATAAAAAGTATATAAAGTGGTACAATACTTTTTAAATTACCGCGGTCGCTGAACAACATTTTGTAAACTTCCGGCTCTTCTCGCGGCGACTTTATCGGATTGTCCGACATTTCGAACAGAGCGTCCTGTTCATGGTTACGGAGACGTCCGCTAGCTACGAGCTTAGCAAACGTACTCTACGTTACGTACGAGTACGTTTGCTAAGTTCGTAGCTAGC
>WYDE02202671.1:0-10116 GCA_009867175.2 Adela reaumurella
TTTTGGTATTTTTTTTCTGTGTTTCTAGAAGATTTTCAACAATTATGTCCGATAAAGAGTTTATAATGAAACGTTCTCTGTTCACTGTATTTTTATAATGCTTCAAGATTTTGACAATATGACTGCCTACGGCGGGTACGGCGGCTTAAACTTTCGGAATAAGATCCCTGATTTTGTAAATGTGTGTGCATAAAAAATTAATTCGACAAGGTTTCAATATTTGTTAATTCAAAATCAATTCGGAGACTGTCGAAACAGCTTTCGCCGATTGATGTTGATCAATACATAGGTATGTGAAGGTCGGAGCATCGAAATAAAAAAGTATGTATGTATGGTAATCGCGTAGAAACTCACAATTTTATGAATATTTATCAGAAAAATCGGAAGAATCAAATAAATAAATATAGACTTTATCGTCTTAGCAGAAGGCGGACTTATTGCCAGAGGCAATCTCTTCCAGTCAACCTTTATACACTACAACACATTAGTATCTTTAGTGTATAGGTTTCCTCAACGTGTTTTCCTTCACCAGGGTGCATTGCATTTTCCACACAAATTTTGACGAATATTTTAAAATCCGGAAAAATTGTGCGATGACCAGGCACCCAACCCACGACCTCTGGGGTCAGAGGCGCGCGATTACCAACTAGGATACTCCGCAACCCGTAATCCGCAAGAATCAAGACTACAAATAACAGTAAACACGTCCGAGCCGGGACTCGAACCCGGGAACATCATTGGCTTTAGCTGCCACTGCAATACCAACATCGCTGTCCGGATCGTGACGTGTACTCTTCAAATTGTCGCCTTGTTCATCCGATCGTTTTTAACGCTCACTCGGCATTCGAAGTAGTCTACAATGTCGGTTGATTTTCAACAATATGTTGTTACCGTTAAGATCGTAATTAACTTAGACGACACTAGAAACTTACTCTATCTACTCTTAACTCAATCGAAATGCGTGAATCTTATGAAGAAATACGATACATTTTAAAATTTTATTATATCAAAGAACACATACATAAAAGAACAAATGCAATAAAGTCATAAAAAACGAACGAAAAAAAATTCGCTGATAAACGTACATATATAACACAGTGCATGATATGCAATTATTTTTGCCAAATGCTGTAATTCGTGGCTAATGTCGTTATGATTCCAAACTTTATTATTTCTATTTGTCAAAGCCGGTTTACTAGAAGCATCACGTGCTTCCAGATCCGCTAGATCATCGCCCATTTATTCAGATTCATGGTAATCTTGTCATGCGTCGTGTGATCTATCAAACATTATTTTATGAGTTATGATGTTTCCATTGCTGACTTCCGCATTTTATCGTACGTTACTATCTACCCTACTATTATAAAATGCAATGTCTGGCGTCCTTAGTAGTCAGTCAGTCCTGTCTGTCCGTTTATAACTCGAGAATCCCTGCAAAGAGAATTTAAGGCGCTACGCTAATCCCTGGACCGATTTTGATGCGGTTTAAATCTACGTAAAGCTTAATTCTTCCTATCACATATTAGCGACTTACATACATACATACATACATACATATCACTCACGCTAAATCCCGAGAATCGGAGTAAGCAGAGCAATCGGGGTTATGCTGCGAGAACTCTGGTGAATTAAAGCACAACACCGACCACCACATTTCGCAAGATGTTCTGACAAGGCATCAAGCAGCATGTAAGGCACGAAGACCCATCTACTGCATGACTTGGTAAAACTACCGTGCCAAGGTGAGAGGTGGCGAGCCTGTCGCCCTTTAACACTGCATCTTGTCCTTATCCCTTAGTCGCCTTTTACGACATGCATGGGAAGAGATGCAGTGGGCTCCTTCTTTTAAGTGCTGGCCCCACACGGCACTAATAAGCGACTATTATCACGATAATTAGTATAGGGGGCGAGCAGAGAGCTGAAATATGATAGAGGTCGGACTTTAACGCGGGCGGAGCCGCGGGCACAGCTAGTAGTCGACAAAACAGAAAATTTGTAACAATGTAATTGAGTTGCGAAGTAGCCTGGTTGGTGAGCGCACGTAAGGAAACCTATTCAGTTCTTATTTCTTTTTTCAGCATTCTTGTATTAGTGTAGGGTTTGGTGAGGTCCGTATGTTTAAACTAAGTTTAGAGTATATGAAATGATACCACAGATTCACTCGTATACTTAATATTTTATACATTATATATAACAATAAAACTTCAATATAAATTTGCGACGTGCGTCAAGCCCGACGCGCGCGCACGCATACCGCTACTGGAGTATACACAAAAGAGGCATGGCATGAGCGGGCTGACAGTATCGTGAGTTTGTGACCACTACAGTAGTACTATACGCTTGAATTTTTCAAAAATTACATTTTACATCCGGTTCGATTAATCCCATGAAGAAAAACCGGCAATAAACATCGTATGTTTTTTTTAAACTTCTTTCTTACAAAACGCTGTGACTAACCACACAATAGACACCGCTTACAGTGTATTCTATCCGCACATAATAAAAATAATTTAATATTTCAGGTGTAAAGAGCCCTTGTCAGAGAACTTGATACCAGATTGTATCAATTTTGTCCTAATTCATTGTAATACCACAATGTAAAAAAAAATTATAAAAAAATATAAAGTTCCTATAGTGTATATCCTATGTTAAAATATTTGCTATACGATTGTGTTTTTTATATAAATGAGTAGCCTGGTCAAATCCATTTGAACTCATTTGCTCGCTCATTTGAAACTACGGTGCGATTTACGTTTTTTATTCATGGCAACTTAGTTCGAAGATTCGTCCAAGTCAATCAGACGCCATTAGGTTTTTGTGAAGATTCCTTTGTTGTTTATTTTGTCAATGCTGACTGGACTGACTAGTTCAGTTTCCGTATAAGAAGTCTGTTTCTAAATTATGTAAATTGAGCGGCACGTTTTTAGAGATATAAGTGGCAGTTCTTTGGTTATCGTGAGGATTCCTTGTATTATAAATAAAACAATAGGTCCTTTTCATATCTTGCTGTTCAAGTGGTAATGGACCGAATAAGCAACAAGGACAAGAAGCCGTGCTGAATGATGGCAAGCTTGCTAGCCACCTCTCGTTAAGAGGATTCATATGGCAAAACCAAAAATTGAAACAACAAAGGAACAAACAAACATTGAACAATCGAGCTCAGTGCGCGGATATGGTGAATTTTATAGTTTTTGTTTGTTTAAAAATAATTTGGATTCGTTTCTTTGTAATAATGCTGATTTAGTGTCTAGGAAATTAAATTCCCTATGCATTGACGTAAATGTTATTCCAAAATAATTATCCAGTATGGAGCTCGCTAGACATAAGAAATTAAAATAGAGTCACATTCAGAAATTTGTTTCACCTTAAAAAAATAATTTAAGTAAATTTAAAAAGCCTGCTTCATTGTTTAGGACATATTATCTAGTTTTTATAAAACATTAATTTTTTGTCATATTATGTACTTCATAGAACTAATATGTTTTTATAATATAACATTTTTCGTTCAATGTGAACCTCTTAAAGCTAAATTTTTCCTAAAATAATAATTTTTATATTGAAATAATAATAAAACTTGATGCTAAATAACTGTATTACTTTTTTTTGTAAGCGATCCAAAAACTTTTCATGAAGAAAATGTTCGAAGCGATTACGACCTCACCTTTCACAACTCGCTGACGGGAATACATACCTTTAGAGCTGTCTAAAGTATGGAATAATCGCCCTAGCATTCCTTTTATTTTCCGCAATTCCAAAATCTGAAATGCACTTCCTCCCAAATTATTTCGTATTTCCTGCAGCAAGTAACTAGACTCCATCAAGAAAAACCTAAAAAAGGCACCATTCACGCCACGAAGACATTAGTAGATTCCGTACGAAAATGAATGCTCTTGGTACAATTCACGCTGATGGCTCAAAGTGTCTCGCTTATTCATAAAAATGGTAGAAAAAAGAGATAGAGTAAGGATCACAGCCACAGGTCTTAGTCAGCTGGACCTATTATGTACCTATTTATAGATGAGGAAACATTGTATTTTATATAAAGCCTCTACGTGCGTTGTCAGTGAACCGATACTAATATGTCGCTAATTCTTAGAGAATATCCACTAAAATGTGTATCTGTGCAGACAAAGACGCGGAGTTTCTTCCTAATTTACCAACGTAGTCATAGTACAGTCGCCCAGGGAAATTTTACTTGTGTACTATTTTAAGTGTTCAGAAAAAATATAAGGCATAAATGGCTTAATGGTATAATGTGACTAATTATTATTTCCAAAAATAATAAAAAAAAATTGTATTCGATTAACGCGTTGATAAGGGAAGCGCGTCCCTCTTTTCGGCACCTAGCCACCAAATGCCACCATGTTGCGCTCACTGACCAATAAAAACAAGGCTATCACGCGCGGCGGTTGCGCGTTTTGATACTTTTTTCCAGTTATCCTTAAACTTCTCAAAAAACAAATGCTCTACGGAAAAAGTAGGCGATAAAGAGTTTAATACATTAAAATATCTTTTAAATTACTGCAAAAAATATGATAGTTGTCACTGAAAATTCTGAGATCTTGCGAATGAAGGATGTTTTCCAAAGCTATTTCCTATTTATGTGTGTTTTTAGAACATTTTCAAAAATTATGTTCCATAAAGAGTTTATAATGTAACCTTTTCTATTCACTGTATTTTTTATACTTCAAGTGTTTCTGGTTACTTCATATTACGCGATGAAAAATTCGAGGATTTTGACAATTTGACTGCCTACGGCGACTTAACGTTCCAGCCTTCGGCAACCATAAGGGACGCGCGGCCCTCCGTACTTACTTTGTATGGTAATATTCCATTGCAAGACAATTTACTAGTTAGACTAGTTATTACTTGTGGATATTCAACAATGGAGTAGATAAAAATAAAGTAAAAAAAAAACCCCTTTTTTTTATTTAAGATTTGTCACATTATATTGTTATGGCTATTTGCGCCTTGTAAGATTTTTTTTCTGACTACTAAATCATAGTGGGAATCGGTAAGCTTTTGCGTAAGTAAAATAAGCCTGGCTTATACCTACGTTAGTAAAGCAGGAAGAAACGTCGCGTCTTTGTCTGCACAGATACAAATTTTGGTGGATATTCTCTAAGAATTAGCGACACATTAGTAAAATGTCCCTGGGCGACTGTACTTTTAAGAGACAGTCGCGGTCTAGTGCCTTTAATGTAATATTACGTCAGGTATTTAATGCAGGTATTTTAATGTTGATTTAATTAATGTGACTTTAATTAAATTCGTGTGACCTTGAATAAATTCGTAACTATTCGTTCCGTCGTAACTATGAAATAGAGAACCACTGATCACCTTGTTGCGTAACTTCAAAAATTAGTATTTTAAATTTATTTATGGAAAGGGCATATCCACATACGTCAACATGTTTTTAATTGCTATGTCATCGTAAATGATTACGAATTTTAGTTAAGTGTGACGTATGCTCATGTATTTACTTTAGTACTCGGCTATAATCGAGTTTCTTACTGCCACCATCCGTCCACTATATTACGTAGTAATAGTAATTACTGAATAATGGAGTACCTTCTCCAATCCTAGTAATAGAAATACATTTATTTATTTAATCCATGAGGGCTATACTCAAGGACGCGGGTTCGACTCCCGCTTCGGGCATCACGTTGAACAATTATTTTTTATCGTATTTTTCGAAGTTAATTTATCTGTCGCATCGACTGCAGCTTTAATTCAAAATATAATTTCTTTTAAGTAAATCATCAACGACTGAATCGTACAAAATCAAACACAATTCACCAAAGTGTTTAGGCTGACATCACTGGCACTGGTACCAGAAAACTGGTGCATTAGGTGATGTAGCTTTCGGTGTCAGTTAAAAAAAATGTATATAGAAAATCGCCAACTAACACTTCTAGTCTTAATATACTTTAATAGAGCATTCAATACTGTCGTCTATAGTACACATTCTCTTGGAAATCCTATATACCGTCAATATTTACGAGTATTAACATTCAATACTAAATTGGTTTTCCACCTAACAGCGATACCGTTGTTAACGAGTCCGAGTACCTGATGTTGTGGTCTGATTTGTGCGACATCACAGCTGGTGTAGCGAAAGGTGCTATACTATCACCATTACTATTCACTGTTTTCATCAATACTGTTTTTATGTTATGTGTCTTCCTCTACCACCTGTATGCAGACGACTAACCTATGTTGCACTGACATTTCTATTTGTCGACATAGGCGGGGCAGCATCGTTGAAGAACGCTATTTATTTCGTTTTACAGATTGGGCTATTATTTACACACAATATGCTTGTCCATCATTATAATCAGAGGTTAACTATCCATACATACATAGCGTCATGCCTGTTTCCCAGTGGGGTAGGCAGAGACAACGGATCTCCACGTGACACGATCCTGCCATACCTCTGCCGCTTCTTGCACTCTAATAATATTCTTCATACATCTCATCGGTTACGGGTACTGCGCACTTGTCCCTTTTGGAGCACATGCTCGATCTGTTCTGGGTACGTGCGTCTAGGGCGTCCCTTCCCGTGTCTTCTACTCACATTCGCTCCAAGAATTTCTTTCGTTAGTCTTCTATCATCCATTCTTTAAACATGACCGAACCACCGAAGCATTCCCTTCTCAATCCTTGTCACTATACCTTCTTTCAGACCAGAACGCTCTCGTACTTCACAATTTCTCAATCTGTCTTTCATTGTGACTCCATACATTCTCCTCAACTTGCGCAGTTTCCACAGCATTTATTCTGCTTTCGTTAACGATAAACTGCTGAAAATACGCCTTTCCAATTGTTTTCGAACCTTCCCGGCACTCGGCAACACAAATGCGTCGTGTGTCCGCGACGCACCTGATGTCCCACCAGGAGGGTGGTCTTCCCACACTTTGCTTTCCTGTCCAAGGACGCTAGTGTAGGACGCGTGAACTACATTCATTCGCTATTACAAATAAATTAGATATTAAATTAATTAGATATTAATTAAATTATTAAAATAAATTCTCACAAGATCACTTTTTTTTTTTATAGAAACTGACACGGATGGCTACATCACCTAATGCACCAGTTCTTTCGGTACCAGATGCCTACACACCTTGGTGAATTATGTAGGTAGGTGCCTTATCAGCGCTTCCTTCAATCCAGCCGGCTACACTGAACTGGACGGAAAACACGAACTATGTCTCATAGCCGCTTCGACCGACCTTCATTGCGGTGGTACCAACCCGAGCATTTTAACCCTTCCACCATATAAGGGGGAAGGGACCTACAGTTTTACGTGAAATGAGAACCACGACCAGCGTCAACGGTCAAGTTATCACCCATCCAAGACCTGACCGCGCTCGGCAGTTCTTTACTTCGGTAATCGAGTGCCGAATATCACAGCCACTGAGCCAACGACGCTCATAAAAGACCAAGATGTAGACCCATCATTACTTAACAATATATGAGAATCACGTCGCTTGTATGTAATACCTATACGAACTCCTATTCTGTAGATATTCGTAGGTAGATGAGCAGCAACCATGGACTAGGTACACTAATGGACCCGACATGCGCCGCTATATGTATGGGAACCGGGCTCGCCAAAAATTTGCTAGGCGCGCGGAACAAAGAAGTATTAAAATACTTAACTGTGGAAGGATATGACATCTTTAGTAATTCCTGACGTTTTTGTATTGTTTGGGCACGTGAAAACGGCACAAATCGTCATCCTGCAGGAGATATTGCCGGGGTTGCGCGCTCGAGCGAGAGCGAGTGATAGTCGTATTTGAGCTATCTCGCGGTTGAACTGGATAGTATGGTGAGCGTTCCGGTGTCGGGTCCTTAGGTTAAATAGTCCGTGCTATAGCCTGATCAAGTAACGATGGCACTCTGGAATTGCATCATATCAACAATCGTACAATCACGCGTCCTTCACGATGCCGATAATCGTAGGGAGTGAAAATCGAGCGCCATTTGACACGTTCCTCCCAAACAGCCTTTACGTCATCCACCGCGAGAAATTACTTCATACATACGCGTTGTTTACGCGTGCTACGAACTTGCCCTTTCTGTAAAATATATGCCCTATTTGGTCGTGGTTATTTCGCCTAGGACGGAACCGCTCGAACCTTCCATTCATATTGTCTTCGTATAGGTACGAGTACTTATTCCTTAGTTACTACATACATACACACCATCATGCCGCTTCCCCGGATGGGTAGGCAGAGACAATAGAGCGCCATGTGACACGTTCCTGAAATAAATGCTTCCTTCATTTTAATACATCGCTTCATACATGCTCGTCGGTTGCGAGTGCTGCGAAATTGTCCTTTCCGTAGAAGTTTACCTACTCGTATTTGGTCATGATATGTTCGCCTTGGGCGGCCCCGTCCCTTAGTTACTTATTTATAAATTATGTTTACTTACTTACTCATTAGTACTTTCGTGTTCGAACTGCATGCCAACAATGTGAAGTAAAATATCGAATGG
Organism: Adela reaumurella; assembly: GCA_009867175.2. Classification (NCBI taxonomy): domain Eukaryota; kingdom Metazoa; phylum Arthropoda; class Insecta; order Lepidoptera; family Adelidae; genus Adela; species Adela reaumurella. The sequence goes on from WYDE02202671.1 coordinate 8,503, forward strand.
GATTAAATGCACATAGAAAAATACTAAATAAACAAAATGAAAACACAATTTCACAAAGAGACGGACAGAACGCAAATATGGTAAATAAATTGCATAAGCCAAACGCAGTAAATATGACTATTGCGGCCGACGAATAATCGCTTTGTTTTTGTAATAATTTTATTTTACGAAAGCATATAAGATTTGAAGGCAGTGGAGTTTCTGGGAGTGCCATTGCACTTAAGTTATTTATACTTTTTATTTAATGTATTTTGTGGTATACATTAAAGTATATACATAAACAAGTGCCATTGCACTCCCAGAAACTTCGCCGCCTTCAAATCTCATGTAGCTTCGTTAAATAAAATAAATATACTGAAGTTAAATATTATATCAGGTTTAAAAAAAAATAACCCTCGGTTACTTTATAGAAGATGCATTTCATATTAACCGATTAACCGTATTAACCTCATAATTAACCTGACCTATCGGTATAATGTCGGGGCATAGCAAATAGTGGCAGCTAAAGCCAAAGGTCCTGGGTTCAAACCCCGGCGCGGGCGTTTTCTTTATTTGTTTTCCGTATTTTTCTGATTAAGATTCAGTAAGCGACTTGCATTCTAAGCAAGGAAAATAAAATAAAACATTTTCATAGCAAATAGGTTTTAAAATAATATTGGAAGTTACGGAAGAACATTTGTTGATTTAGAGATCCGTTTGCGAAATATGGAGCTTTAAAGTGATCATTTTTGTTAGAGTCAAAAATCCCCCAACCTACCAGCTAAACTATTGATTTTGGATATGTGAAAAGAAATCATGTGACTAGTATATATAATATAGTTAAAAGGAAAACTATCACAGCTAAGCTAAGCAGGCTTTAGACTAAGTACGCATATTGTGACGGACAACTATACGGAACCCTACAATGCGCGTGCCCGACACGCACTTGGCAGATTTTTCGGTTTTGAAATGTTTCTGTCGTTACTGTAAAAATTTCACCTGACCATATTCCAGTTCATACGTGAAAAATCTAAATGAGACATTACTTGCATCGTATTGCCCCGTCTCGTGCAGGCGTGGCACGTGTTCTGGACATTCGTGTATACATATCTCCATTGCTGGATGAAGGCATCTCCCACGGCCGCGGCGCCTCACCACACATGTACCGTGTCTGCTCTGCTCTCTTCATTAGCAATCACCTTTTTCCGGTCTATCGGATCATCTACCGGAGCGGAGCGGAGGGCCGCTCGCCTCGATTGGATCTCATTATTTTGAGGATACGATCCATGAATTTGATGTTCATGAAGTCTGAAGCTTGATAGAGGTTAGGGCTTAGTACGTCCAGACTCCTAGGTTTGATGAATTATTCTACACTTGAATTTGTCAAAATTTTACTAACAAATCGATTCTTTGCAATTTACAATTCTTGCATTATGTAAACTGCAATGTATTGTATTACATTGGATACATATATAGAAATATTAAGTCTACTTGGTCCACTCTGGTTTGTGTGATTACCACTTCTTGTATACTGTAGCAGCTGATGTTGTGTGCAGATTTCTTGTTTATTTATGTTACATTAATTTTGTTTTACCTTATCTGTAAATGTTAAGTTGTTCTTTATATAAACAAAAA
>WYDE02202682.1:0-10115 GCA_009867175.2 Adela reaumurella
ACCTCGCCACGCAGCATCGTATTGCATAACTTCGTTATTGATTTCAATAAACGATTTCCTGCTTCGCCGGAACTTAGTGAAACCATGTCTTTTAAATGTTGTGGTCGTATTCCATCTAGGCCTGCAGCTGATCCGTTCGGAAAACTCGTGATTCCTTCAAGCACCATTTCTTCCGAAACTGAAAGGTGTTCGTGGTTGGGGATGGGTGCATCTGGAAGAAGATATGGTCTAGACGGGTGCGGGTGTTTTCTTTTTAGGGTTTCAAGCACTGAGTCGTCCTGTACTGCGAGTTTGTCTTCCGATGATAGCAGTCTTACTGCGCCCCTCAAGTCGCCATCTGCCACCTTGGCCTCGACTTTTCGCTCTAATGAAGAATTGATGGGCGTTGAGGCTTGTACGTCTGGCGATTCGTCAAAGCTTTGAATGTTTTGTTTAATTTTTTTTGTGAGACACTTATCTTCTCTATTATTTATATTTACATAACATACGAGTACCTACATTGAAGGCTACAACTTTTAAATAATAATAATGTTTAGCTGGATGTTTTAACGCCCACTTCAGCGTTCGAATCGAAGTAGTCTATAGTCTATTTACATTATCTTGTTGTCTTGATTTGTCGGATAAAGATCCAGTAACTTGCATGCTTAGCAAGAAAATATTTTTGGTTTACAATATTCATATTTTTATTCAATACAAGTGTCATTATGAATTTTAACTCAATTCCTTTATATGTATACCGCCTAAACTTGAAATCTTCACCATGAAATGAGAATCAGGTTGTTTAGAAAATTTTTATGTTATTATGATTTTATGTTATTGTGTTATTATGTTATGTTATTATTTGGAATCTCTTTGTATTTTCAAACTTTGAATTTATTGTAAAATAGGTAAGATTACTTGTTCTTTATTTAATGTAAGTTATCTTTCAAACCTATGTACTAACCTGCAAATTATGTGAAAAAAATTTATTTTTACTTTTTTTTTATTTTTACTCGGTGCAAATTTACATAAGGCTTCTTTAAGCATTACTAACACTCAGTTAATTTTGCACCTCTTATCGAATTGCGGATCACGTATTTTTCCTCTATTCTCTAAATTAAAATTCTGGGCAAAATTTATTAGTAATCTATCCTTAGTTTACCACATACGCCGCATATAAAAAATACAATTTTCTAACAGGAAGATCAATAAAATCATCCAATCAAACTTGGGTCGCTATCCTTTCCTCTTGGAAAGGATAGCGGCGATAAGTCAATACAAACGTATTACCCTGTTTCCTCCTTGGATAAAGACATTGGAGCAGGTTTTTTTAAATCAAAATGTACCACTGACAAGTCCCTACGTTTTGTTTTTTTCCATAAATTTATTATTATAAGAACTAGAGATCTTCTAAAAAGGACTAAAAATGCCCAGTTTTACCGCTGTTTTCACACATTCAGTAAAAAAAGACTAACAAATATAAAAACAAAATGAAAACGTACAGACATAGCTAAAGTCCTTCTTAAATTAATATTGAAAAAAAATTGAGGTGAGGTTTAAGGGGAGGGGAGGGGAGGGTCGGACTAATACCGGATCATATTATAGTAATCTGTGCTAATACTAATAATAAATGTAGGTAAATACGGCCACAAGGCGACGCGAGGGCGCGACGGTGAGGACGAGTCGCGGGGCGGGGCAGTGCGAGCAGTGCAGCCAGGCGCATCCACACTACCCACAGACTGCACAGACCGAACGAGTTTTTTACGCGCGAGTTAAGGGCCCGTCGGCACCTAGCCACCAAATGCCACTGACCACGCGCTCACTGACCAATAAAAACAAGGCTATCGTGCTGCGGCTGTCGCGCGTTTTATTACTTTTTTCCAATTATCCTTAAATTTCTCAAAAAAACAAATGCTCCACGGAAAAAGTACGCGATAAAGAGTTTAATACATTAAAATATCTTTTAAATTACTGCAAAAAATATGATAGTTGTCACTCAAAATTCTGAGATCTTGCGAATGAAAATTTTTTTCCAAAGCTATTTTTGCAATTTTTTATCTGTGTTTCTAGAACATTTTCTAAAATTCTGTTCGATAAAGAGTTTACAATGTAATCTTCTCTATTCACTGTTTTTTGTTATGCTCCAAGTTTTTCTGGTTACTTCAAACTACGCGATGAAAAATTGGACGATTTTGACAATTCGACTGCCTACGAACGGCGGCTTAACGCTCACTCAGCTTTCGAAGTAGGTAGTCTGCAAGAAGTTAAGAAGATCCAAATGAATACGGCAACAAATTGAAGAGAACACGTTACGGTCAGGGTGGCGAAGTTGGTATCGGAGTGGCAGCTAAGGCCAAAGGTCACGGATTCAAACCCCAGTTCGGACGTTTTTTTATTTATTTTTTCGTATTTTTCTGACTAAGATTTAATTCGATAAGCATTTAATTTTTTTTTAAATAATGAGGATTTTAAATATTATTGCCTAAAAATCTTCATCCCGTTAGATATATGCCAGATTTTTTGTAGATATGTGTGAATTCTACAAGTCTTTACTACATAATTTTACTCTATCTTCCACGTTTTTTCAGCGTGTTCGCTTTTACAGTAAAATTTCATTACCTTCTGTCATTTACTCGTCGCCTTTATCAGCGTCGTCGTTGGCTCAGTGGTTGCGATATTAAGTATTTGATTACCGAAGATAAGCAATGCCGAGCGCCGTAAGGATTTGGATAGGTGACCGCTTGACCATTGAAGCTAATCGTGGTTCCGATTCCACGTTAAACTGTAGGTCCCTTCCCTCTCCTTACATGATTGTTGCGTTAAACCGGCCCGGGTCGGTACCACCGCACTCAATGAAGGTCGGTCGAAGCGGCTTTGAAACATAATTAGTGTTTTCCGTTCAGCTCAGTGTAGCAGGCAGGAATTGAGGGAAACGTTGATATGGCACCTACCTACATAATTCACCCAGGTGTTTAGGCTGACATCACTGGTACCAGAAAACTGGTGCATTAGGTGATGTAGCCTATCGTGTCAGTTTACAAAAAAAAAACATTCATGACATACATCCTTTGCTTCAATCACCTTCACACTGTACACGCTTCATACATGCACGTAGATTACGGGTGCTGCCGATTTGTCCTTTCCGTAGAAGTTTACCTATGTGGTCATGGTGTGTTCGCGCAAGGCGGCTCCGCTCGACCCTTCCTTCCACATTCGCTTCATATATTTGTTTGGTCATTCTCTTATCACCCATTCTCTCCATGCGTCCAAAATATCTAAGCATACTCCCATACTTGTCCTTCGTCCATCCTTGTTCTTTAATTATTTAATTATTAATCATTTATTTCATTATAATTATATAAAATTGTCTTCATTAGTTTTTCACATTAAAAACAGCGTTAAAAAATTTCATTTAGTTCAAGTTTTGTACTTTTTATGGGCCCAAGAACATTTGTTTTTTTACGAGGGCAGCCAGTGCCGTGTCGGCGGGAAAGGTGCGCTATTACCTTTCACTTGAAGAAGCCTTGCATTTCAGGAAACACATCGGCAAGAAGTGCATTCCAGATTTTGACAGAGCTAAACATAAAAATAGCGAGACATTTGGCCATCATCGTGGATTGTTATGCGGACGCCCACGAGCATTCGGTTTTGTATGGGGGCTGCGAATGCCATGTCGCCGAGAAAGGTGCCCTCACGGTTCTCTTGAAAGATCCTAAGTCATACACTACAGAAAACGCATTGGGAAGAGTGCATTCCAGAGTCACGAATTTCTTGGTTTCTTTTGATAGTAAACAAAAATTATGCAGTCGGGTACAAAACAAATACTAGGTCACCTTTCGCTGTGCATGCAAGGAGTTACGCTTGACGTCACCGAAGATGATCTACCGGAAAGTGGTGGGCGAGCTGGTGTGCGCGGGCGCAGGATGAATTTTAAAATATTGTCACCGCAACGCGCAACGAGATTGCGATTCTACTAGCTTGACTGGTTTTGATCTGCTGATCTTTTGCTGTTCTTAGCCGCTGTTACGGATTTTCCGTATAGACGGAGTAGGTCATAGCCATAGCATCTAGGGCCCCGCGACAATGATAAAAATAATGGATAGTTGAAAATTTACGTTGTTTATGTTACACGAAGTGCATGGACACATTAGCAACCAGTAATCTGGCGGGCTCATCTCGTACGACCGGCCACACTGCGGCCAAGGCGGGGGACAAGAAACACTACAAACACAGCGCTGTTGAAAGTTGTTTAAAGTTCTGCGGCTTAGCCGTGGAAACTCCTGGCTCGAGAGGTAGTTGGTTCTATAAGTAATATGCGCACAGTTTTTTTCGGTTTTAAAAATCTTGGTTTAAATTAGTGTGCAAAATTACAAGTGAATAAAAACACCGTAAGGGAACCTGTACACTAACAATATGAATGTGTAGTAGTGTATAACGGTTGACTAGAAGAGATTGCGTTCGGGGAGAAGTCTGCCTTCTGCTAAGTAGAAAAGTGTATATTTATTTATTCAAGATAATACTCTTTAAGTAATTATTACAGTTACTAAACACAATATTACCTCGAATTGTGCTGCAAGAAACTCCGGTAAATTACAGCACAACGCCGACCACCACATTTCGGTGTTCGGACAAGATATCAATCAAGCAGCATGTAAGTCACGAAGACCCACCCACTGGATGATTTGGTTGAAGTACCGTACCAAGGTAGGTAGGTTGCGAGCCTATCGCCCTTTAGCACGGCATCTTGTCCTTATCCCTTAGTCCCCTTTTACGACATGCCTGGGAAGAGATGCAGTGGGGCCATTCTTTTAAGTACCGGCCCAATACGGTAAGTGACAACATCTCGGAAAAATACCATTTTCGACACCCTATTTACAGGGGTTAATTTGTTGGAAATGATCTCTACTATAACCCCCTGAAAGGAATGTATTGAATCACCAAACACCCTGTATTATGTAGTCCAATATCCCATGTTAAAGTATCGTCTAGTAATGTACCTATAGGATTCCATGTTACAATCCCATCTACTACCCACTTACATATCATAATGCGTAATAACCTGCTAATGCTACCTGACGCGAGTTACGACGCGACAAGGACCGCCCGCCAGGTGGGCCTACGGCGCCGCGCCAGCCCGGCCGGGACAAACGTGGCGCGAGCACGACACACCATGACAACCTACCTACCCGAGCACTACCTGCCTTGCTTACTAGAAATTAAACATGCATATTATTTGAAACATGCGACCGTGGGAAGTCGTAGACGCATATATCATATATGTACATGCGCTGTGCTCGTGGGTCCGCACGCGTGATTAGGGGCAAACGCGAACCTCAGTGCACAAAGATTACACTTGGCAGTTTTTTGTAGTGCGATCGTGATGAATTCACAAGTGCACATACAGACAAATGGCGCCGTTTTTTTATGTCTTCATTCGATCGTGGTTGGTGCACACGTCTTATGTCACAAAATCTTGAACCGCGATGTGAGCCAAAGTCACGTTAACCTTGACGGAGTACTTTATTTAATTTTTTTTTTATTTCCTTTTTTCGCTTACAGGTGAGAAACAGTTTACGTGGATATGCTATGTACATGCTTACAATTTATTATATATGGTGCAGCCCCAATGACTGGCAAACCTGCCTGCAATATTAGCTGACTTAACTAGGACCGACTTACTGACTCCACCGAAGTACTCGTAAGAATCTAGGCCTAGTAGCAAAATTTCGCCCCTCAAATAACACATGAACGCTACTAGGCCAGAAGAATACTAACTTAAGATAACAACAGAAAGAACGTAGGGTAATAATAAAATGATGCCATGATAGGGTACTTTCCTTCGTAGCTTCATAAAAAGTAACGGTAATGGTGTTTCGGGACGCTACACGGTCTGGGGTGCATCACTGATATGCTTGGCTAAAATATTATATTTTATTTGGAATATTTTTATGAATATTTTAATGATTTTTTGGTTGGAAAATTTATACTCGTCTCGTATGTATGAAAAAAATCTAGGCACCTACTCTGAACCCACATAGGAAATAACAATGCGTAAATAAATGAAGACTTATATTGTTAAAGAATTTATATAGGTAATAATAATTATGATACAGGAGTACATTAAATTTAAAAGAACTTTCGTATCTGAAGAAGGAATACCTTGTACTTATAATACATATTTTCAGGTAAATAGACCATTCACATTCAATCAAATTATTGCACGACTAGGCTGAGTGGTTCTGAGCGGAAGACCCTATTTCCCATAGCACAGGGAATCCTATCATGGGAAGTATGGTACCTTTACCTATGTACTCAAATTAGAAATAAGATCTTAGAAAATAATCTTAGAAAGAAATCTTTGAATTAATCTAAGAAAAATGTACGCAATGCTTCTATGATACAAATAAATATATTTTCTTTCTTTCTTTCTTTCTTCAGTAGTCCTCTTAACAAATGCATCAACGTTACATACGCATACGTAGTGTAGAGGCATGCACCTCGTAATAATGTAAAATACTTATAATAGCAATTTGGCATAACAGTTTATCATTACATTGTATTCTTTCACATTCTAATGTACAATTAAGTCTGACTTTAAATCTTAATTAATGCATTCCTCAGATCAATATGCGTGAATTTCTCTACAGTCCATGTCAATTAAGTTGGAGCTTGAGATATTTTAAACCATCCTGATAAATATATACACACAGCGTCACGCCGGTTTTGCAGTGGAGTAGGCAGAAACAACGGATCTTTCTTTTATCTTCTTTTATCGATCTTTCTTTTGTTTTATCAGCTTCGTTGGCTCAGTGGTTGCGATATTGGTATTTGATTACAGATGCTGAGCGCGGTCAGGACATGGATGGGTTAGGGTTGGATGGTCAGACCGCTTGCCCGTTGACGCTGGTCGTGGTTCGGATTCCACGTTAAACTGTAGGACGCTTCCCTCTCCTTACATGGTGATAGGGTAAAACCCCCGGTTTGGTACCACCGCACTGAATGAAGGTCGGTCGAAGCGGCTATGAAAAATTGTTCGTGTCCGTCCAGTTCAGTGTAGCCGGCTGGAAATGAGGGAAGCGCTGATATGGCACCTACCTTCATAACTCACCAAGGTGACATCACAGGTACCAGAAAACTGGTGCATTAGGTTATCTAGCTTTCCGTGTCAGTTTCCACGAAAGAAAAATACCTACATCTAATGTAGATTACGTGGTTACGATTTCATCACAAAATACATTAAGGGCAACTAACGTCACTGTGAAATATTGTGTGCTCTTAGGAATTATGATCATCGTGTAATTTCGACAATTGTTCCAACGCGACCAATGACCTTCTCAACCTGACCGCCATTTTATAAAAAAATCTCTATTGGCAATAATCTGAAAGAAAGAAAATTGCCCAGAAATTAATGTAATCGACAACATTCTGCAGTCGGTTCCGAACCTACAACTGTCGAAGTTGCTTAGTGTAAATATTTACAAGTCGCATAAATGATAGATAATATATAATGGGATCTCTGATGCCCTTTTATTTGGCGGGCACTATACCACACACAATACAATGTAGAGCTGAATTATTTCAATTGTTAGTGGCTAATTCTTGAAAACTAAAGGCTCGACCATGCATGAAACGATGATATGAACATACGTATGCTATTTACTTAGATCTGTTAGAGTACGAAGTAGAAACGAGCGATTACATAACATTTGTATGCGACTACAGGTTTATTAAATATACGGGTTGTCCTCGGTGGAATCAAGAATATTAAAAATTCAGTGCTTAACATTGGTAACCGAATACCTGACGTCTCAACCACTGACCCGCCGACGCTGACAAGATTATCAGTGGGTTCACACTAATGACCTTTTACCGGGTGGTAAGTTACAAGTAAAAAGATTTCTGAATATGTTTCCACAGATAGAAAGGAAAAAGCTTTCATATGTGACTCCAAGCAAGATTCACTTGCCGAAAGGTTTCGTTAAATTTGCAGTCGTGTTGCGGCGACACAACCATTTGTCTATGCCCTGCTATTTAAGGGGAGGATAACATTTTATTTCTTTAATCTCAAGAAGGCGGATAAATATAAGATTAAATAAATTTCAAGAAGATTAATAAAAAATCATAAATATTTAGTTCTTTACACAGCATTCTTAAGGTAGTACACAACAATTGAATTTGTCAAAGTATTACATGTTACATCCGGTACGATAATTCCCATGAAGAAGAACCGGAAAGAAACTTCGAATGAGTTTTTTAGACGCCTTTCTTGCAATACGTTGTGACTAACCACACAATAAGCACATTAGCACCAACCTGAGGGCCCTGACATTGCTCCCGAATATTTCATAAACATTTCGGGATCGCTTCGCCCGCCTCTGTGATGTGATTACACTACAGTAGTTTGATACTTCTAAAAGCACCACCCTGATGATTTTGACTTCCCCCTAATTCTTTAAAAACATTTTCAGACTCGCTTCGCCCGCCTCTGTGATGTGATTACACTACAGTAGTTTGATACTTCTAAAAGCACCACCCTGATGATTTTTACTTCCCCCTAATTCTTTAAAAACATTTTCGGACTCGCTTCGCTCGCCTCTGTGATGTGATAACACTACAGTACTTTGCCTCCTTCCAAAGGCACCACCCTGATGACTTTGAATTCTCAAGAATATTACGTAAACATTTCGGACTTGCTTTGGTCGCTCATTGATGTGATATAGACATAGTTTATAAGCCGAAGAGTGCACTAGGATATTTTGTTTAGCCCGCGACTTCGCCCGAGTTTACTTTAATGTGGGTATATCCGCGGGTGAAAGAAAGCTAGTTTCTTTATATTATTGCTATCGATATTAGCGAAAAATTATTTCATGTTTGCCCACGCAAAATTTCAATATTTGAACTTGACCCCTGACTAAAAAAGGTTGTCCACCCCAGTTCTAGATCCACCGGCACCGCGGTGTCAATCTGTGAGACAGTCCGTTAGTCACTGAAATAATTTGATGAAGCAGATATAAAGCAATATATTAACATTTGCAGTAGAACTTTATCAAATGTATGTTTAGTCTATGGAAACCTTTAACCAGCATTATTTTAAGTAATTTATGCTATGCTTATTGTTTCTTACTTATGTGCCGTTGGTTTTCCCAAAATATTAAATAATAAGTTAGATGTGAAGGGTGCGTTCTCAAGACAAGTGTTTCGTCCAGTATAGCGGGTATGTCAGGAGTTAAAATACTACCAACGACGTTCGTTGTATTGTATGGACAACGGAGCAGCGCCACTGGCGGGCGTGTTGCGGACTAATCGTACTGCTTCACATACTAAATCTCCGTGAACAAGTGTAGGTCGTATTTTTTTCAACTCTTGATTTACCCACAGGAGTTTATAACGACTCATGCTATGGCGAAAGTGCGAAGCGACGCAAACCTACATCATAATCATCGATGAGTGTAAATTTATCGATTATATTTATTTTTAATTATTTTTTTTTATTATCATGTCTCGATAATTTTATCATTAATTTATTATTTATATTGAAATTTTGACGTTAGAAAGTGACAAATTAAATTATCGTTCGTTCATATCGGCCAACGGGTTCCCACTGCACAGACGAACAACTATAACAACTACAAAGGACGTCAAAGATGAGAATATATATATAGGATCCGTCTTAATTGCTAGTCACATGGGCATGGGACGGATCAATAAATGAACACGAAAATGTGTTCCTATAGGATTAAAAAATTTAAATAAAATGATCTCTTCATGGTGAATTAAATTTAGCACACTTGAGAAAATGGCCGCGAGTACTGCTGACACTCCTCTGAAGAAAACATCGTGAGGAAATCCACTTCCCAGCCTGTTGGTCACTATGGAAATGTATGACTAAATCCTGGTGGGGGCTAATAAAATGACTGCAAAGGAAGGAAATAACTTGGAAAAATCACAATGCACAATAAAATGGTATAAACTCACAGTGGAACGATAAAAAAGGACGTCGTTTGAAAATAACTCTATTTTATCCATAACCACAAAGCACATTAAATAAACCTCTTTTTGCTGCCATTTTATTCGCTCCACTGCTGGGTACAGGCCTCTCTCATTTACATGATATGAGAGGATTTTAGTCATACACT
>WYDE02202693.1:0-10115 GCA_009867175.2 Adela reaumurella
CCTACATAATTCACCAAGGTGTTTAGGCTGACATCACTGGTACCAGAAAACTGGTGCATTAGGTGATGTAGCCTTCCCTTACACTGATCCAGTTACTAGGGCTTATTAAGGGCTTTTTAAAAAAAACATATTCCTACAACCCACGGATCTTCAAATCGCTCGTCAATCGCCTTTCCCAAGAAACATCAGTCCGCCTTCAAGCCGGACTGACACCTTTTCGGGGGTGAATTTGGCTACTCTCGAGGCCCTGGCGTCAAGTTTAGCCAACCATTTCGGAAGCACTCGCTTGGTTTTCCTACGCACCTAAATGAGCACTGCTGCCAACTATAGGTGAACATACATTTGAAAAAGCGCTAGGTAGCGCTAAAATAGCAGGCGTGAAAAATCGCTTAAAACGAGATATTACTAAATATTCCTTTATTCATCATAAAAATGTCAACATTCAATGGGAGGTTTAAATTTTCTTCGTTAATTTCAGCTCAAAACCATAAGATTAAATTTACTTTACAATAAAATATTCTTTGAAATAGGTAAAAATATACTAAGTTCAGTTAAGTTGATTTTTTCTTAAAAATTAAGCGGTACCTAACGGTATACTAGAACGCATTCCAGGGAAACGTCAAAATTCAGTGTTACTCGTACTTATTCTAAACTGTAGGTATAACATGAAACAAAATTTAAGTGATTGTATGTAATTAAATTAAATTAATATATTTATTATTATTCTAAGTTGTGGATCATGTAAATGAGAAAGGCGTGTACCCAGCAGTGGGGCGAATAAAATGGCTGCAAAAGAAAGAAAGAATAAAAAAAATAAAATATTTATTTATTTAGAGACTGGGCATTTTTCATTTAGAAATTTAGGATTTATCATTCAATTATTTTTATACAGATCAAGAAGTTGAGAATTATTAATTCTGATATAGAGGTTGAGGATTATTAATTCTGACGTAGATGTTGAGGATTATTAATTGTGATGCAAAGGTTGACAATTATTAATTCTGATTTAGAAGTTGTGGATTACCGTGATGTTGAGGATGAGGATTAGTAATCATTATGTTTAGCATGAGGTTTATTAATTGTGATGATGAGGTTGGGGATTATTAATTCTGACGTAGTTGTTGAGGATTATTAATTCGGATTTAGAGGTTGAGGATTATTAATTGTGCTGTAATTCCTTCTTGTAATTAACTGTTCAGAATTATCAATTCTGATTTAGAAGTTGTGGATTATTGTGATGTTGAGGATTATTAATTCTTATATTTAGGATGAGGATTATTAAATTATGATGTTGAGGATGAGGATTATTATTTGTGATGTAAAGGTTGAGAATAATTAATTCTGATTTAAAATTAGTATATTATTTTGATGTTGAGGATGAGTATTATTAGTTCTTATGTTTAGGAAGAGAATTATTAATTCTGATGTCGAGGTTGAGAATTATTAATTCTGATTAATTCCCCAAATAATAAGCAAGGTAAAGAACATAGCTTACAAATGAATACTTTACATAAAACAGAATTTACTTCCTCCAACCCTCTTTCATCGTAAGTACATTACGATATCACGCGAAGGTTTCCTACTACATTTTCTTTGCATCTAACCGGCAAGTGAGGTACATGAGCCATGAGCCAGCATGTCATACACAATTACCTAAAGGTCCCTGTACTGACATTGTACACTCACATTTCAATGTGCTGATACACCCTAAAGTGCTCAATCCTTTAAAATTTTTGAGCGCTGTATACAAGTAGCATTTATTCCCAGCTAACCTTTACTACAAGCATTCGTGTCGTTAGTGTATCTGTAGGTTTCCTCATCGCGTTTTCCTTCACCGGGGTGAATGTTAAGTGACATTAATGGCCTGCGGCAACAATTTCCCCGTCTGGGAAGCAGAAAAGTGTATACAATACTTTTCAAATTGCCGCGGTCGTTGAACAATATTTGAAAGTTTCCAGCTGTAATCGCGGCGACTTTTTCGGATTGTTCGGACGTTTCGAACAGAGCGTCGTGTTCATGGTCCCATGGTTCATGGTTCATAGGACCATGAACATAACGCTCCGTTCGAAACGTCGGAACAATCCGATAAATTCCCCGCGAGAAGAGCCGGAAGTTTTCTAAATATTACAAAAAAAATTTATATTAAATTTAAATTTTTCTGGCAGCATATATTAGTTCTTTAGTTCTTTATTCAGCATTCTTATGGTAGTACACTCACTACACTTGAATTTGTGAAAAAAAGTCGATTCGAATTAGAGTCGATCTTTCCTAAATGATGACTAGCATGAAAATTCAGACCAGATTATAACTGTCAGTCCGGGTCATACTTGTATGGCGATACTGCGGCAGGGTATCATTCCAACATTTAGCAGTGCGGATAACAGTGGATGATGGTATTAAAATGTACCTCCACTTTCGTTTCTGAGTGTAAGTAGGGTCATGCGTGCGTAACGGATTTACCTTTGTCGTATGTATTATGTATCTTGAGTATTATGTACTATGTACAATAATTATGTATATGCTTATATACATGTGTCTTAACATAATACACATAATGTAGGTATATATTGTAACTACGCAGGAAACAAGAACGCTTCCTATTTCTGTGGCACGTGCCACTGTGCGGTTCGCCAATAGTCCACTGATACAATACTCATTTGATATTTTTTTAATATATTTATTTATGATAATAGGCAATGCACATTCTTTACAGTCACTGTACTAGAAAATACCCGTCTAGCAATGATCAAGGTTTGAACATTTACCTTAATTATGTAAACTACATTATATAAATAAATAAGAAGTATAGAATTTTCTGCTCAGCAGAAGGCGGACTTATTGCCGGAGCAATAAATAGTTTACATTTATAGAAAGTTCTATCAGGTTAAAAAATGCGGTAGAACTATCCTTGGGAGAAAACAAAATGTTTTATTTCTAAACTGTTTCACATAAGGTGTGACAAAATCTAGAATTATCAGAAAGTACACTAAGTACGTGGATACGAATGTGAATCAAAAGTCACTTATGGTGGTGTTAGTAATTAATATAATAACATAAAAAAATTTAATAAAAAGAAATATTAAAATTACATTTAAATAAATAAAAATTAAAAATTTATTTAAAACAAATCAAATGAATTTAAAACTAAGCTAAATTAAAAATAAATTCAACTACTTTTCGGAACGACGGAACAATCCGATACAGTCGCTGTGAGAAGAGCCGGAAATATTCAAAATGTTGTTCAATGAATGTTGTTAAAATTTATTATTAAATAAATCTCCATGTGGGCAAACCGATCTATCAATGAAAAGTGGAACAATGCGCAGAGAGCCCACACTTTCCTCTATCTGACAAGCTGACTGACAACCGGAGTGACAACTTGACTGACACCTCGGTGACACTGAACATGTCAACAGCAGTATAAGCAACTTTTCAAGTCTTCCTTCTTTTGTTTGTAAACATCGGCTAATTAATACCAACAGTATAATAGGTAGATATGAAAGTATTGACAACATAATTGATTGCAATGTAATTACTATTTTTACCCGACTGCGTAAGGAGGACTGTAGAGAATCGAAAGACCAACCACAACAAAAGTTTCAACTAAAAGATCTAAAAAAAATATTTTATAAAAACTTAAATTTGACTACACCAAAAAAAAATACGCAATGTACCTGTAGACGTTTCAACGAAGACGTACCAGTGTTTTAAATACATGTATCTTCTTTTTACACATTTTTTTCGCCTAGGTTGCTCCCTAATTATAAAATGTAATTTTTATTCATAATCAGCCTTTGACCGCCCACTGCTGGACATACGCCTCTCCAATTTGTTTCCAACCCTCGCGGCACTCGGCAGCACGAATTCATCGTTTTTCTGCTACGTACTTTTTTATGGTAACTGATACGGAAGGCTACATCACCTAATGCACCAGTTTTTCTGATACCTGTGATGTCAGCATAAACATCTTCGTGAGTTATGGTAGGTGCAATGTCAGAACTTCACTGAATTCCAGCCGGCTACACTGAACTGGACGGAAAACACGAACTATGTTTCATAGCCGCTTAAACCGACCTTCATTCAGTGCGGTGGTACCAACCCGGGCGGGTTTTATCCCTACAACCACGTAAGGAGAGGGAAGGGACCTACAGTTTAACATGGAATCCTAACGAAGACCTGCGTCAACCGCGCACTAGATGTCCTCGTCCCACCTGGTCGGGGTCTTCCCACACTTCGCTTACGTCAAGGTGGAGGACGCGCGTGCTCCAACGGTGGTCATCTCTGCGGCTCACGTGTCCAGCCCACTGCCACTAGAGCTTTGCCACGCGGTGTACAGTATCTACTACTTTGGTGCGTCGGCGAATTTCTTCGTTTCGCACCTTATCTCGCAGAGATATTGCCAGCATGGCTTGCTCCATGTCTCTCAGAGCGACACGGAGCTTTTGTACTATCCTAGCTGTTAGATTTACGCGATTTACTAAAATGAAACCCACGTTTAATTTTTATTAAATATCTCAAAAGACATTGGTTAGTTCTCCATGCGGAGTCTACAGTGCCCCAGTGTCATTTCCTTTTTAATTTTATTTGGCCTGCTATTAACGCAAAATTTGGTCACACGCATGACGTCGCAAGAACAGTTATTGAGCAACGGAAGAGGAACGGTGTCAGTGTTAAGACTCGTCCTAACACGCGTGCACTGGTCAAACGTGTTTCACGAATTATCGCAGCCGATTTGCAAAAATCACCTATTTACTTGTAGCGGTATATTTTAAAATATCGTGACTCGTTTATTGCATTAGTATTGTTATGGTATGAATGACGAATTCGGGACGAATATTTTGGACTACATATATAGGACTAGTTTATCAGCGTCGTTGGCTCAGTGTTGCGATATTCAGTATTCGATTACCGAAGTTAAGTAATGCTGAGCGCGGTAAGGATTTGGATGGGTGACCGCTTGACCGTAGACGCTGGTCGTGGTTCGGATTCCACGTTAAACTGTAGGTCCCTTCCCTCTCCTTACATGATGCTAGGGCTATACCCGCCCGGGTTGGTACCACAGCACTGAATGAAGGTCGGTCAAAGCGGCTATGAAACATAGTTCGTGTTTTCCATCCAGTTCAGTGTTGCCGGCTGGAATTGAGGGAAGCGCTGATATGGCACCTATCTACATAATTCACCGAGGTGTTTAGGCTGGCATCACTGGTCCCAGAAAAACTGCTTTATTAGGTGATGTAGCCATCCGTGTCAGTTTCAATAAAAAAAAACGTTTGGCGGCAAGTATAACAACGATGGCATTATTTAAAAATTCTTGAAAAATTACTAAAATAGATAGGTACGTTAGAAATTCCGTGAGGATATTGTAATAACTTCCCATTCCTTTGTCAAAGATAAAAATAATATTATGTTTTGAATAACAGGTGCCCAAGTTAAACAAACCCACTTGAATGCTATCTCAAAATTTAAATTACTTTCCACGTCAAGCGCACCTTTTTAGGGTTCCATATATACCTGAAAAGGTAAACTAGTGGCGAGACTTCTTATCTTTGATCCTTTGATATTTTCGTTGCCATGTTTTTAGACATCTTGTTCACTTACACTCTTCAATAAATTCCAAAATAGCAGCAAAGAAGATGGGATTCCTTTTATAAAAAAAGCGATAGTTTTATTGCTTCTTCTGTATAAGCATAGATTAGGCCAGTGATGGAATATTGCAGTTATACCTATTTGGTAAGAAAATCCTCCCAGTCTTACTTTCGTCTTTAGATTCGGATCAACGCCCAGCCGCCAAATTGATGAACCGAAATTTACCAATGGTTTGGAATCTGTGAACCGCGTACATTCAGAGAGTTCGCTCAGCCTGTTCTATAAGTGTTACCACGGGCGCTGCTCCGAGGAACTTGCATCCATTACTCCTAACCCTTAAACTTATGTCCGTCACACTCGTCGCAGACTCGCTGAACATCCTTTTGTTATCGAAATCGGGCTCCTTAGATCACATAGGTTCTCTGTGTATTTTTTGTGTCGCACCGCTAGGATGTGGAGTTTCTTCCTTCAAGTGTATTTGTATTTGTATTTATTTATTTATTGTCACGCTTATTAAAAACGAACAAAAAGGTAGACTTAATGCGATCATAGCACTCTTATATAGCCAACCTTTGGGGTGGGGACAGCATAAGTGCGTTTCACGAGTCATATAAAATATAAGTCTTCAAACGTACATACATACATAGCGTCACGCCTGTTTCCCTGTGGGGTAGGCAGAAACAACGGATCTCCAAGTGCCACGATCCTGACACACCTATGCCACTTCTTGCACTCTCATAATATACTTCATACATGCTCGCCGGTTACGGGTACTTACTGCGCACTTGCCCCTTTTTGAGAACCTGATCGATCTGTTCGAAGTGCGTGCGTCTAGGGCAACCGCTCCAAAAATTTCTTTCGTTAGTCTTCTATCATCCATTCTTCCAACATGACCGAACCACCGAAGCATTCCTTTCTCAATCCTTGTCACTATTATATTCTTTCAGACTACAACGCTCTCGCACTTCACAATTTCTCAATCGTCTTCAAATGTCATCTTAATAAATTGTAAACTCTAAATTAGTCCCGCCAATCAGCAAGCATGGCGCTTCGGTGAGCATGGTTTCTCGAGGCATGGGGTGTTTTTGGCCGTGTCAAATGAGCATCGATGCTCATCGACCCATCCATGTTGGTTCTCATAAAAAAATTGACTTAAGATTACAAATTCAAATTAGAGCGTCCTCAGGAAACGACAACCGTACTTCCGTGTAATTTTGACGCAATATTACATATCTATGGACGCCTACAACTCGTCTAATTAACAAAATAATCAGATATATTACACAACCTTCATACATAGGTACGAACATAAAATATTTTATTCTACTTATTTATAACATAATAAGATCGTGAACTAAGATGCCCGGACGGATAGAGATAAGTAACAACCTCGCATGTTGGACGGCGTGTACTTACGAGTATTAGTACCAGCTACGCCATACTCGTGTGTACAACCTTGGGCAGGAGACATCTTATGTCCTGAACAACGTCCTAATGTCCTTCGCAGCTCTTGTGTAACGTATAATAATAAATTTGCTCATTTTGACATTTTTCATGACAGTTTAAAATAAATTATACTTGATTAGTTTGGTTTTTGGTATTTAGTTTACGTTACATGCTGCTTGATATCTTGTCCGAATACCTTGCGAAATGTGGTGGTCGGTTTGTGCTGTAATTTACTGGAGTTCTTGCAGCACAACACCGATTGCTCTGCTTAACCCGATTTTGGGGATTAAGCGTGAGTGATTTGTAGGTATGTGTGTAGTTTACTTTAGGTAGGTAAAACATCTAAATTTTTCTTTTTTTATTTATCTTTTCTTTGGTTATGTTATAGGTTTCTTATTTTATTTTGGTATATCGTGGTTTTGTTTTTCGTTCTGTTAAAACTTTTGTCTTTTTATGTTAGCATGATTTATTTTTTTATGTATGTTATGTGTTATGTAAATTTTAACTGGTTTTGAGTTTGTTAATTTTTTTTTATATTAAGTTTGTTATTTATGTAGGTACTGTATGATTACTGAATAAAATAAAACAAAATAAAAACATTTGTAAGTCAATTGAATCACCAATTACATATATACAAACACATACATATCACTCACGCTGAATCCCGACAATCGTGGTAAGCAGAGTAGTCGGTGTTGTACTGCAAGAACTCCGATAAATTACAGTACAACACCGACCATTACATTTCGCAAGGTATTCTTATTAATGCTGTCATGGGCCATTTCTAAGTGGAATAAACTATATGGGCAAAAAATGTATCGTTCCCGATCAAGGATAGACCCTAAGGGTCCTATAAAAACATCGTTGACAAGACTCGTGTATCACGGATTTTAGGATTTTAGATTCACCGTCGAGAGGCGATTCTCCATCGGTGCTACGATTGCTTTCAACCTTGCGTCCAACATCCTCGAACGCACCTTGGGCATGAGAACGTGCATCCAATATCTCGGATCGTGTCCGACGGCATCTCACACCCACGCTCCGCGTAATAGCCTCTGAGGCTGCTCTTGTACTTCCTGGCTGCTAGAACTGATTGATAGACATCGAGATCGAGATCAGACGTGACTGCGGTTAATATAGTTATAATTTACTTTTATGTGTGCCCCTCGGGTGTATAATTTTTAGGGTTCCGGGTAAAAGGATACAATTACTTAGGCTCCGCTGTCTGTCCGTCCGTCTGTCACAGGGCTGTATATTTTTAACTGTGTAATAGTTAGACAATTGAAATGTTGACAGTGCATGTACTGCTAATATAGTTATAATTATTTTGTGTGTGTCATTCGGTGGATAATTTTTAGGGTTCCGGGTAAAAGGATCCAATTACTAAGGCTCCGCTGTCTGTCCGTCCGTTGTCACAGGGCTGCATATTTTTAAAACGGTAATAGTTAGGCAATTGAAACGTTGATAGTGTATGTACTGCTAATATAGTTATAATTTACTTTTGTGTTTGCCATTCGGTGAATAATTTTTAGGGTTCCGGGTAAAAGGATACAATTACTAAGGCTCCGCTGTCTGCCCGTCCGTCAGTCACAGGGCTGCATGTTTTAACTGTCATCGTTAGCCAATTGAAATTTTGACAGTGTATGTACTGCTATGGCTGCTATTATAACGAATAATAAAAACTAAAAACGTTAAACATTAAAGGAGGTCCCCATACAAGAAACGTATTTTTTTGGCGTTTTTTGTTCGATATGAAATATACAGAAATACACATACGAATGAAGAATGAAAATACACAGAAAAGTCTACTTTCACGTAGTGTGTTTTATTATTATATTTTAGCTGATATACGAGTAACAACAAATAATAAAAACAAAATACAGGTAAAAACTAAAGGGGATCCACATACAACAAACTCGTCTCGTCTCTCCTACTTTGCCGATTACGCCGACGGCGTACTTCAAAGTCAGTTTTACGTGACAGTTTCCATAAAAAATATAAAGTAAAAATGAAAAAAAAATTGGGTAAATGAGCCTGGCGAGTTACGACGAACGACACACATTAGCTATTGAAACAATCAAGCTGCTACATTCGCCGCCATACTTACAGTCCTATCGTCTGAAAGCTTTACACCGGAAATAGAGACAAATTCGAGATCGCTTTCTGTCGTATTGACGCCGAACTTAGAATAAAAGGGAAGAATTCTGTCTCTTTCAACCTGTGTAAAGATTTGGAAAGAAACGTGGGTACGAAATACGAGTCAGTTTCTTACTTATCTAAATAGGATCTCTGAGCGTTATTCCGGTCTCCGTGACCAACCATGTATAAGTATAGTATACGCCATGCTATGGCAAGCCATGCCATGCCGTGCTCTATGGAAGTATTATGCCACTTACATTACGAAACGAGGGTATAGATGCGATCTCGTGAGAGGAAGCACGTTTCGTACAGCACGGCGCGGCGGGAATTACTTCCGAGCATTGACCGTGTAAATGTAAAAATTTCAAGTTATTCAACGTAATTTAATTTACTCAGTCTAAAGGTGATCCCTAAGAAAAAACTTATTATAAAATTGTATTATATGTGTTGCGGTGAAATAATTTTTATTTTTTTATAAAAAAAGTATCGCCTTTTTGGACATACTGTTGCACCTACTAGAGTACATATATACATACATATAACTCACGCTGAATCTCGAGAATCGGTGTAAGAAGAGCAATCGGTGTTGTGCTGCAAGAACTCCGGAAAATAACAACACCAACCACCTCATTTCGCAAGGTATTCGGATACGATATCTATCAAGCAGCACGTAAGGCACGAAGACCCACCTACTGCATGACTTGGTAGAAGTACCGTGCCAAGGTGACAGGTGGCGAGCCTGTCGCTTTTTGGCACGGCATCTTGTCCTTATCTCTTAGTCGCCATTTACGACATGCATGGTGAGAGATGCAGTGGGGTCATTCTTTCAAGTACCGGTCCCACACGGTACTTGAAGTACCTATGTACAGGGTTTTCCAATAAGAGGTGTTATTTTGAATAGCCCGCTATTTCGGTAGATGTCACTTTTGAAGCTGTAATTTTTT
>WYDE02202704.1:0-10112 GCA_009867175.2 Adela reaumurella
CATTTCGCAAGGTATTCGGACAAGATATCAAGCAGCATGTAAGGCACGAAGACCCACCTACTGCATGACTCCGTGGACGTACCGTGCCAAGGTGAGAGGTGGCAAGCCTGTCGTCCTTTAGCACGGCATCTCTTGTCCTTATCCCTTAGTCGCCTTTTACGACATGCATGGGAAGAGATGCAGTGGGTTCATTCTTAAGTACCGGCGCCACATGGTACATTTGCTATTTATTATACTATAAACAAATAAATTTATCCACAGAGAATTGCTATTTATCCTATAAACCTAGTTCAGTCGTTTCCCCAATCGTTGCCAGATTTATTGTGACATCTTAGTCAATAACAGCACTCCTCGCGAAACCATGCTCAGAGAGGTGCCATGCCAGCTAGGCGGACAGAAAGGTCGTTGCACAATTTATAAATACTCCTTTTGAAAAACCCCAGGTTATAGCTAGATGGTAGGGAAAACGCTTCCCAATAGTTTAGTTTAATTTAGCAAGGTGAGGATCTTTATTGGCTGAACGAAGCGAAGCCACTTACTCGACGAGCGTCAAAAAAACTTTTGGGGTCTGTTTGTCTGTTTGTTTGTCCGCACAACTCCTGAACGGCTCAATCGATCGGGCTGAAATTTTGAAGGTTCATTTTATATGCCAATAGCTCATGACATATCAATTTGTAACTTCTTAGAAGAACTGGCAATAAACTTCGGTGGAAATTTTTCAAAGTCACTCCTCCTAATTGGTTCGTCCGATCGGCCTGAAATTTTATACGTTCAATCTACATGTAACTAGTTCGCCAAACACCAATTTTCAACTTCCTAGAAGAAGTGGAAAGAAACTTCGCAGAAAAATATTCAACGTCAATCGCGAGTATCACGAAGCCTATTACGACAAAACTGGCGTACATTTGCTTTGAGTTACACTTGAGTCAAATTCGTACCACTCGTTTTTGCAAACAGCGCCGCCTTTTTACCCTTCCACACCCTCCCAATAGGTACACAGTAATTTTTAAAACACATTTTTCTATGTAAATCACTGAATCTGAGAGCACTAATTATGTTTGAATATGTATTAATTCGTACCTACTTTATAAAGAATGTAAATATTCGATCCCTCCGGGGAATATAAATTATTTGATATACCTATTGAATTTTATATTAAATTGAATGGCTGTGAATATAAGTTGACTGAGACGTCTATTAGTACGTGTTTTCAATCTTGTTCAATGTAACCAAAATGAATAACATGGGAAGTACCCTGTCACGCTTCCTCAGGTTGAAAGGATTGAGGTGGCATCCATTAAAAATTATATGACAAGATATGTTAACTATCACTGATGGGTTAAAAAAAAGTATCTTAAAATTATGTATATGAAAAAAAAAATTATAAGAAAAGAGATAAAAAAAGTTATGAGTATACACTCCAAGCTTGGCAGCAATGATAAATGGGATATTAAATTAACTATGATTAATGACTATGATGACAATATGATGGACATTATTATGGAATAAGTGGTGACGATGTGATAGATAAAGTGGGGACGATGTGATAGATGAAGTGGGGACGATGTGATAGATGAGGTTGGGACGATGTAATAGTCAATGTGATGGATGATGATACACACAATATGATAGACAGTGTGGTTTTGTATATAACAGAAGTGGTGACGATGTCATAAGCAAAGTTGTATCCTTGTAATAGACGATTTGATAGACGCCGTTGTGATGATGAGTCAGATGATATGATAGAGTCTATAGTCATATCGTCATCAGATAGCGATATGACAGACTCTATAATAGATAAACTATGTAATAGAGGAGAGATACATAATTTGATCGACGGTGTGATGGACGATAGTAAAAGAGGATGACCACTTTATAGACGGTTTGATAAACGATGTGATAGACGTCGTCATATACAATGTGATAAGCGATATCACATCGCCTGATGTGGTGATGACGGGAAAGGTGATGTGATTGACGATGTGATAGACGACGTGAAAGATGATGACTAAGTTATAGAAGGTGTGATGAATGACGTGATAGACGATGTGATAGAAGGCTGATGTGCGATGTGATTCCCGTTTTGCCATGTATTTTTTTCCGTTTCAGTAATATTTTGCAGCCATTGCTTTTCAGTTTCACATTTGAAACAATAAAGCCTTACTGGATATAATTCAAAACGGAAGTAACCTGCTTCCGGTTTAACTTCCTCGCTTCCGGTCCGGCCCATGCTGCCACCTCTGCCGCCCCACGTTGGCTCCGCCGCCCCACGTTGGCTCCGCCGCCGACTGTAACTTCAATATCCGGGGCCCAGTGAAGCGATTAATTTCAACGGCTATTAGAAGGCGCATGTGTTTTATGTATCGGATGCGATGCGATCATCGGCTTAATGCAGTACTAGAGGAAGCAGTCGACATAAAAGGAATTCCAGAAATAGTTTTGTCAAATAAATGTTTGCTTTCCTTGCATAAAAATATCGGAAGTAGGGTGTTTTTTTTTGTAATTTAGAGAATATGGTAATGAAAATCTACAAGAATAGCGTTCTCGGTATATTGCTTAACTATTTATAAGTGCATTAAAAATGTTATTTTATTGTATGAAGAAACTGAAATAATAAAATAAAAATTGTATAACACATATACATATTATTATTCTATCACTGCATCTCTTCACACGCATGTCGTAAAAGGCGACTAATGGATAAGGACAAGATGTCGTGCTAAAGGGCAACAGGCTCGCCACCTCTCACCTTGGCACGGACTTCCATCGAGTCATGCAGTAGGTGAGCCTTCGTGATTTACATGCTGCCTGTTAGATATCTTGTCCGAAAACCTTGCGAACCGTGGTGGTTGGCGTTGTTCTGTAATTTACCGGAATTCTTAAAGCACAACACTGATTGCTCTGCTTGCCCCGATAGTCTTGTGCGCACACATTGTGGTGATGGTTCAATCTCTTTGTCTAATCCAAGAACAACACACACTTTACTTTAAATCGCGGGTTAATATCCTTTCCCCAAAACACTAGTCCAACTTCAAGCAGGACTGGCACCTCCACGGGGGTGAATATGACTGCACTCGAGGCCCCGGCTTCAAGGACACCCGTCCAGTTCTGAAGCAATAAAAAAAATATCTTAAAACGTTATGAACTTACGGGGACACAAAATAAACTTCGTACAGAAACGTCCTCATATTCAAGTCTCGCTAACGAAGTGTTCGATTACGCCTGTTGTTCGCAATTGTTTCTTCTTGTTTAAATTTATTTTTGCGTAAGTAGTCCGGTGTCAGATTTTGTATACTTTAAATTTTATTAACTAACATTTCGTTATCTACGGTTGCACATTTTACACTGGCTAAATAATGCTTCGTTCATACCTTATTATATCAATGACACGATCGCGATCCTCGGAGAGAGAAACTAGTTATTGGAGAGTTGGACGTACTTCTTGTTTATGTTTGATGCCAGTACATGCTGGCAATACTGAAGCGATCGTCAAACTATGCTCCATCAATGTTTGAAGCATTTGAAGCGACCGAATCTCGGTAAAACTCGGCGATAGAAGATTAATGTTAACGTTAACGTATATGATAACGTTAATGATGTCGTCATTAACCACGACGTTTCGTAAGGTATTCGGGCAAGATATCAAGCAGCGTGTAGGTAAGGCACGAAGACCCACCTACTGCATGACTTGGTAGCAGTACCATGACAAGGTGAGAGGTGGCGAGCTTGTCACGCTTTAGCACGGTATCTTTTCCCAAGCCTTAGTCGCCTTTTACGTCATGAATGGGAAGAGATGCAGTGGGGGCATTATTTTAAGTATGGGCGCCAAACGGTGACTAATGATGTCGACTAATTTAGAGAAATATCAATCAGTTTATTACTATGTCCAGTTTAAGCCAGGACATGTATTCAATTGAATAAATTACATAAACTTTAGTAGTAATTTTATTTCGTGGATGCTAAAGAATTATCTATTATTATTACTTCTACTAATAATGACAAATTGATACACCTAGGCATTTAATTTCCAGTTCGAACGTACCAGCGACATGCCCACAAATGGTGGCGTGTTCGGGTTTACAAAATGAAAAAGAGTGCAGTGTCCGAGGCACGGTGAAAATTATGTTTCTTTTGAAAGGTGACGTCATCACAGAAGATAGATGAGAGCAGTACTTTCTACTAGTAGTACAGTAGCAGTATTAGTTCCCGCCGTCCCCTTTCCACCTTCGCACTCGCGTACTGGGCAGGGATTACATCCCTACACGGTAGACCTACCGCGGATGCGTACGAATCGGTCCTGCAGATCTTTCATCTACAGAACCGGTAAACT
The DNA here is from genome assembly GCA_009867175.2 of Adela reaumurella. Taxonomy (NCBI): domain Eukaryota; kingdom Metazoa; phylum Arthropoda; class Insecta; order Lepidoptera; family Adelidae; genus Adela; species Adela reaumurella. The sequence goes on from WYDE02202704.1 coordinate 4,331, forward strand.
CTGGAACGCTCTCCCTGCCCACATATTTCCCTACAAGTCCTCTCAAGTCCTTCAAGAGGGGCGTGAATAGGCACCTGTCAGGCCGGCATGGCATTCTCAATCCCCGCTAAAAATCGAATGTCTGGGCGTCGTTAGTCTCCTTCTGGGTGGCTCGGCGCCATATGTCGCGCTCTCAATAAAAAAAAAAACTTTAGCCGATACAACTCTAACTTCGCACCTAATCGCGGTTTGGTCGCTAAACTGAAGATATCCTGCTTTCAGTGTTCGTAGACTAAGAGGTATGGCATATTATTGCAAGGACTTTAGAAATGGGTAATTTTGGCATTAACGGTTAGAGATCAACTCACTGATTTCACTGACCTCGGTCTGCCGGCGCTAAGTGGTTGCGTTGCTTATATATGGCGCCTGAAAATATTCAAAATGTCATAAGTCAGAAATGTTTCGATGAAGCTGAAAAATGTCAATGAATGATATGTATACATCGATGAGCAGATTAATAAAGAAATTAAAAAATATATCTCAACGCATCATGAATATAAATTCACATCGCTTAAGCCATTTTAGAATGAATCACTCAATTGTTCAACGTGGTTTTAATAAAATGATAATTTTCATAACAATCGTTGTTTACATTTCGTCGTTGACTCTTATCAGTTGTATCAAAAGAGGTTATAGGTGGGGATAGCCGAGCGGCATGCATGAAAGCTTCGAATCAACTGTAATACTGTTCTCTTCAGATGGCTTCTGTGACGCCTCGGTGGGCCTTTGTGCTATCTCCAGTGCATCTGCAAACAGCCGACGAGCCGGATGAGGTCGCGGAACAAACAACGACCCTCGCACAGAGGCGCACCAAGGCTGCTCATTAAAACATTAAAAACACGCATGAAGAACGAACTTCAAGATTTTAAAACCCTGTAAAGCATTCTCTCTCTAGTCATAATATAACTGAAATATAAGTAAGTAAATTTATAAATGGTTACTTGCTCTGATTAAACTAATAACAATGAAAATTCACATAATATGGTTACATGTGCCCGAGAATTTTAATTTTTTCAAGGTTTTTAAGGTGAAGGAAGGGATACTAGTAGGTACCGAATATATTTTCGGTATTTTCCTAAGTCCGTTCTGACCATTTGCGGAGGAAGTACCGCAGAATCACGTGAAAGTGCATCGGCTTGAATTCGAAGCTAGTTGTTAAGGATGAGGGATATAGATACGCGGGATGAAATATATCTCTCCATGGCTGCAGCAGTGTGCTCAGTATGCTCTCCTTTACGACGTTTATTTGTAACGACTTCACCAGCAGCCTCGCCAATGTTCAGGTTTCATAGCAATATTATGGGAGCACCAACTTTCAATGATGCCTTGTTTGTCGGAAATCTTGAGTATTCAAAACTCAATTGATTAGTTGATCATCATAGTCATTGCCGTGTTTAATTCAGTCAAGTCCGTTTTTTTTTTAAATTGAAACTGACACGGAAGGCTACACCACCTAATGCACCAGTTTTCTGGTACCAGTGATGTCAGCCAAAACACCTTGGTGAATTATGAAGGTAGGTGCCATGTCAGCGCTTTCCTCAACTCCAGCCGCCTACACCGAACTGGACGGAAAACACGAACTATGTTTTATAGCCGCTTTGACCGACCTTCATTCAGTGAGGTGGTACCAACCCGGGCGGGTTTAACACTACCATCATGTAAGGAGAGGGAAGGGACTTGCAGTTTAACGTGGAATCCGACCACGACTAGCGTCAACGGTCAAGCGGTCACCCATCCAAGTCCTGACCGCGTCCAGGATGACTTAACTTCCGTAATCGAATACTGAATATCGCAACACTGAGCCAACGACGCAGGTAAAACGTACACTAAATATGAATACGTGTGAAGGGTAATATGTTCACTAGTAATACTTTATAAATGTGCCCCCCGCCTCAACCGCACTCCAACTTCGCTTTCACACTCGCTACAACTGGCCGCGAGTGAATTCATTCGATTCATTTGAAGCCACAACCACAAATCCACATTTACATTATGTCATTGTAATAGTATTGAAGCGGCTATGAAAAATACATTTTGATTATATTCACGGTTTAATCTGGAGGGGTTAAAGCCGCGATACAATCACCACAGATTTGGTTTAAATCTAATAATCTATTGTTGAACGTTCTTTCTTTCTTTTGCAGCCATTTTATTCGCCACGCTGCTGGGTACAGGCCTCTCTCATTTCATGATATGAGAGGATTTAGTCATACACTTCCACGGTGACCAACTGGCTTGGAAGTGTGTTTCCTCGTGATGTTTTCTTCACCGGAGTGTCAGCAGCAATTTTGGCACAAATTCTAAAGTAATAAATGTTGTACTCCCAGTGGGGCTCGAACCCGCACCTCCTGCTTGAGAGGCGTGCTCTTGCCCGCTCAGCTAATCTGACACTGGTTGAACGTAAACAAAACTAGTTTAATGCACTTTTCATTGGGAGCCCTCAGACGCACTGAGAATCAAGGAACTGATGACGCTTCGGAAGAATTAACATTGAAGATATCATAAAGAAATTACATTATTACTACTGATTTTTAACCAAAGCTTTACATGGAAACCCCATATAGATGCATTTGCAGGTAAATCAAGTTAAGTCTAATGGCTTACGAACTACTATTTTGGGGAAATAAACTGAAGTACAGAAGAACTGAAGTAAACAGAAAATTTGTTCTATAGAAAAGTGCATAGCGTTGTATACTTAGTATGACAGCGAAAGACTGGTGTAGGGGTGAGTTAAGCAAAATAGTAATTATGATTTTGCCAAGTGTTTATGTGTACCTATAAGAACTTTTGTTATGTCAGGACATATATATACAGAATGCTACTGTGCATTATGTTATACATAATAATGACACTAGACATACAGATAGCATTCCAATTATAAAACACAGATCAGCTAAAATGTCAAAAAGTTTTGTCTGCAATATTGTAAAATTCTATAATAAAATACCAGTGGGAATAATGGATCTGATTGATATCTGTTTCAAGAAACATATCCAATGTATTCTTATAAAGGAGTCATATGACAATTTAAAAAGAGCCTTAACTGAGGATTTAAAACGCTTCTAAATTTACTGCTTCCTTTGAGCATTGATACACGGCATTGAGGTGTACCAACGTATTCCGATCAAAAGTAAAGTCGGAACTGCTATTTTCACAAAAACGACTGTTTGCACATTTTTTGAGTATTTGCACACTGCTGGGTACAGGCCTCTCTCATTAAATGATATGAGAGGATTTTAGTCATACATTTCCACGGTGACCAACCGGCTTGGAGTTGGGTTTCCTCACGATGTTTTCCTTCACCGTAGTGTCAGCTGCCATCTAGCACAAATTCTAAAGTTATAAATTGCGCTCCCAGTGGGGATCGAACCCGTATCTCCCGCTTGAGAGGCGTGCTCTCGCCCGCTTGGCTAATCTGACACTCTATTAATGTCTATAACCAGAACAATTATTATTGGCTTAGCGAAGAGAAGTCAATTAATAGACAAAGGTAAAAAAAAAATGGTATCTGTTTGGCCGCACAACACATCCTTAACGGTTCTGCAAATCGTGCTGAATTTTGTAAGTTCAATGTATATCTCAATAGCTTTCCACGTGATACCAATTTTCAAATTCCTAGAAGAGGCGGCAAGAAACTTCGCTGTAAAATTTTCAACGTCCATCGCGAGTATCGATAAGCCAGTGACAATATTGAAGTACACTTATCTTGTTAATAATTGAGAAAAAAATGCATACAATTTGTACGCATGTGAATGAATAATTATCGGCTGACAAACCATTGTTCATTTTGATTTTATTGTGTCAGTTTTCTTGAAAGGAGCATACAAATTTATTTAAATACGAAATTTACCATATTAGCAGTTGGAACTATGTAGAATCAGACTGTTCGTGTCGATTTTGTTAACGCTTACTATTGGTTGAAACCTCTTCACTCCCTCGAGTCATATTCTGCCGGTAGTAGGGCTGGTCTATCACAATAACCCTAATCAATTAACAAGGTATTTAGATGTACGCCAGTATTATCGTAAAAGGCTTCGCGAACTTTAGTTGGACGTTGAACATTTTCCAACCTACTTTCTTGCCAGTTCTTTTAGGAAGTTGAGTATTAGTGTGTGGCGAGCTATTGCCATATAGCATGAACTTAAAACATTTCGGCCCGATCGGTAAATCTAGGATTTAGGAGGTGAATTTTGAACAATTTCTTTGAACAAAACTTTATCTCTCTCACCTCCCACTGCCACATCCTATTCTGCGCTCCGGCCCGGTTCAGAAACGTTCGTATACTCAAATAGCACCACGTATTTCTCGTGTTATTCCACTTCGTTTTGTAAATATCTTACAAACTCGTTTCGACGTACACAAATGTGAACTTTCTTTATTAATTTCCGAATGCTGTCGAGCTGGAACTTTCTAGCAGTTTCACCTTATGCAAATTTAAGGAATAATGTGTTATTAATTGTGTAGTTCAAGGAGTATAACGTCAATTTTGAAGTAAGCTAAGTATAGTTCTTAGTTCTTTATTCAAGCATTCTTGTGTTGTTCAACAAGTATTACGTCAATTTTGAACTAAGCTAAGTATAGTTCTTAGTTCTTTATTCAAGCATTCGTGTGTAGTTCAACAAGTATTACGTCAATTTTGAACTAAGCTAAGTATAGTTCTTAGTTCTTTATTCAAGCATTCTTGTGTAGTTCAACAAGTATTACGTCAATTTTGAACTAAGCTAAGTATAGTTCTTATTTCTTTATTCAAGCATTCTTGTGTAGTTCAACGAGTATTACGTCAATTTTGAACTAAGCTAAGTATAGTTCTTAGTTCTTTGTTCAAGCATTATTGTGTAGTTCAACAAGTATTACGTCAATTATTTTGAATTAAGCTAAGTATAGTCCTTAGTTCATTCAAGCATTCTTGTGTAGTTCAACAAGTATTACGTCAATTTTGAACTAAGCGAAGTATAGTTCTTATTTCTTTATTCAAGCATTCTTGTGTAGTTCAACAAGTATTATGTCAATTTTGAACTAAGCTAAGTATAGTTCTTAGTTGTTTATTCAAGAATTCATGTGGTAGTACAATACACTTGAATTGGTGTAATATTACATTTTACCTGCGGATCGATTACGCCCACGAAGAATTGCCGGCAAGAACATCGCAAGAACGTTTTTAAAATGTATTTCTTAAAATAAATTGTAACTAAGATGGTACACAACGGGCACTGTTTACAGTGTTAAAATAGATTCTCGGAGGGGTAGCAGGGCACAGACAATAGAGTCCCACGTGACACGTTCCTGACATACATACTTTGCTTCCTCCAATGTCATACGTGCTCCATACATGCTCATCGCTCCATTTGTCCGGATGTCATCGCTACATACATACTTATCGGTTGCGGGTGCTGCGAACACGCCTTTTCAGTAGAACTTTACATATTTGGTCATGATTGTTCGCCTTGAGCTGCCCCGTTCGACCCTTTCTTCCACATTCGCTTCATATATTTGTTTGGTCATTCTATGACCATCCATTCTCTTCATGTGGCCAAACCTTGGAGGAGTAAGTACTAACTCCTCCAAGGTCCAAACCATTTAAGCATACTTTTCTCTATCCTTCTCGCTATGTCTACTTTCAATCCAGATAAATAAATATATTACATACATACATACATACATAGCGTCACGCCTATTTCCCGGTGGGGTAGGCAGAGACAACGGATCTCCACATGCCACGATCCTGACACACCTCTGCCGCTTC
>WYDE02202715.1:0-10110 GCA_009867175.2 Adela reaumurella
CCAGTTCACACCACCATTCAGCGCAGCTACGGTCAATGAGTACATCTCTAGTAAGCAGAGCACACAAGATCTGAGATGATGATCATATAAAGGAGGAACTTGGCAAAGTAAGGACAGCGTTGAGACAGAACGGCTACAAACGACGAGCATGCCTGTCGGTTCAACATGCAGCAGTAGGGCAACAGAGGATAGAGGTCGGAATGCGGTGCGCCTACTTACCGTATGTACCGGGGATCACGGACCTTATCGGTAAGTCGATCAGCAAGTTCAGCATTAAGACCATGTACAAACCTCTAGCGAAAATCCAGGGCATGTTGATCAGTCAAGGACCAGATTCCCCTGCGGGCTCCGGGGATATACAAAGTACCTTGAAGCTGTGTGAGGTGCTACATCGGACAAACGAAGCGGAGTGTTCAGACATGAGTCGCAGAACACATCAGTGTGATGAAGAACTACGATTTCTTCAAGTCATACATCTGAGGACATGCTCTGGACAGTGGAACCGATCATTGGATTCGATTCGACCAAACCAGCATGTTAGCTGTAGAAAAAAACCACGTGCCACGCTTGGTTAGGGAATCCATTGAAATATCCAGGCATGCCAATTTCAACACATTTCGACAGCATGATACTCTCATCGTCGTGGACTCATCTACTGGCGAAACATGACTCAGATAGCAGTCAGAATCAAGTCTAGGAAGCCATAAACACAGTGAGCTACGTGTGCACGAACCTTTACCAGCAACAGACTTCGAACCTACACGCATCGGCCCAACTACCTTCTCATCGCTACAATTTACGTCAGCGGCGACCGCCAGTCGACATATGACTGGACGAAGTGTCTGGTGTCCTCCAGGTCGTCCCAGTTCGCGCAGTCCTGAGGATGTCTCCAGAGCGAAGACGAAACGTCCACAAAAGTAAGTCGCTCTCTTATACCGCGTCAACCGAAAACATTAACATAAATACAGAGAGAAATTCTACAAATTATATGCCTAAAAATACTATTATATCAAAATAGAATCAATGTACAGACTCGCCATTTCTACTAATTTATTATATGTATAGATTTTCCGAAACGAGCTGAATTTTCCCCGCGGAGAATTCGCTATATCCATCCTCAGCTAATCGTGAGTTCTCCCAGAGAAATCCGAAATATCCAAACAAAAGACAAACGAAATCGTTTGTTGACACAGCACCGTGTGACTCGTGTGAGCGAGACAGCATGCCACCGAACACACGGGCTGAATGAAAGGGAAGACATTGACAGATACCAACTGGAAGCAATATTCATGATCACATTTTCACTACGCTTTTCACGGTGAGAAATCTTAATTTTTTATTCGACTTCGTAAGGACTGGTAATGTTTTTGAGTTTCATTTGCGTGTGTTTCTGTACGCATATCTTGTTTTTTTTTATGGCAACTGACAGGGATAGCTACATCACCTAATGCACCAGTTTTCTGGTACCACAGATGTCAGCCTAAACACCTTGATGAATTATGTAGGTAGGTGCCATGTCAGCACTTCTCTCAATTCCAGCCGGCTACACCGAACTGGACGGAAAACACGAACCATGTTTCATAGCCGCTTCGGCCACCTTTATTCAGTGCGGTGTACCAACCCGGGCGGGTTTAACCCTACCACCATGTAAGGAGAGGGAAGGGACCTACAGTTTAACGTGGAATCCGAACCACGACCAGCGCCTACGGTCAAGCGGTCACCCATCCAAGTCCTGACCGCGTCCAGCATTACTTAAATTCGGTAATCAAATACTCAATATCGCAACACTGAGCCAACGATGCTGATTATAGTAAGTTTATTCTTGTCTTAGTCTTAGAGGTTATCTTTGGTTTGTGGGAAAAATTATTACTGCTATCTGATAAATTTCTCATATTCCTCGCCAAGCACGGAACCCGTACATCTCTGACGATCACCACGCTTACGCCGACCAACGCACGTTGACGTCGACGACAGAGCGACGTAAGACGCGGCGTCGCGACGACGACGCGACGTGCCGGCCACCCACGTTGACGCGGCGCGGCGCGGGCGTCGCCATAATTTGAATACACGACATCTACTATAGGATTAACTTTGATCTTCTGTGTAAATAAGCAATTTTAGAAGAAATGTAGGTACGTACTGTGAAACTATTTAAGGCGATGAATAAACCGAAATTATTATTACTTTTTATTGAATTTTCCTCGAAGAAATAAGTATTAGAATCGCTTACTCAGCTTTGTGGTTAAAGAGTTTTTATTTTTGTAATGAAAAATTACTTATTGCTTTCTTTACATACTGTTACTTTTGAGCACTAGAACCCTTTAGCCGTCATCTTTTAGAGAACTTACTGAATAATGGTGCCATGGTGCAAGTAGAACATAATTTAGATATGTGTATGAATTAGATTTAATTTTGAAGAAAATAGATTTAAAAAAAGATTAAATCATGGTCCGTCAATGAAAAGGTTGTTATTTACATACATTTTAATACATACATATCACTCACGCTGAATCAAGACAATCGGGGTAAGCAGAGCAATCGGTGTTGTGCTGCAAGAACTCCGGTAAATTACAGCACAACACCGAATTGCCGACCGAGTTGACCGCAAACCGAGTTGCGAATTGCAACACACAATTCTCATAAATTGCAAAAAGCCTGTTTAGCTTAGGCCCTTTTTTAACTGGCGAGTCGGGCAGTTTATAACTCAAATTAATCAATATTTAGGGTTTGTATATAGGTACAAACACATTGTTTGTGTAGAGTTATGTTTGTATAATTAAAAAATATAATAATAGTTAGATGTGTCACATTTTTATGATAAAATAAAAATAAATTGTGAGTGACGAGGTGCTCGCAATAATTGTATATTAACATGTAAACCCAATAACAGGTTTTCAAAATAAAATTTATCCAAGCCTTGGATTTAGTACCACCGGCGAACAAACCTAAGAACGCCTTAAGGCGGATTATTTATCCATCTTGAAGTTGAGGATTTTGTCAACTTTCATAGCGATACATTTTGAATTTCAAACAGTAATTCGTATTGTGAGAGCTTTTCCCCGGCCAATCCCACCTCTCTTCTCATATGGCGCCCAATGAGTGGTCCTCTGTGTTTATTCGCCCGTTTTTATTACGAAGCAGAAAGCGAAACCCAAAAAAAATTAAATTTAAAGAATTCAAACCCAACTACGCAAAATATATAAGTATTTAAAATAAAAATAATTTCAAACAGGGGTAGTCGCATACGTCATAGCGAGACGCGAGTAAGAGGAGATGCGACTACTCATGTTTGAAATGGCTTCCGGTTTAAAAATATTTTTTGAGTATTCGGGTTTTCACTATTTTTATTTTTATTTATTGACCTTTTAGTTATAATATATGTACTAATGGCGCCATCTGCATCACTGTTTGACCTAGTTGTATTATATAATATATTTAATACCCTGGTTTTAGCATATTAAAAAAATACAATCATTACATTGGTATTCCAAAATGTAATTATTGCCTATGACCATCGACATAACCAGAACGATCCAATGACACCTCACTTTTTCAAACAGCTTCAGCCATTCGATCACGCTCTAGGTTGTAACATATACTCCTCTCATACATTCCTATTTACTTACGCACGGGCGAAACAAAATACCCTCCTTTGGCTTAGCCGTTTTCGGGTAAAGTGAAAACTACAGTTGCACTGGCAGCACTATATATACAGAACAGAACTGTCAGGAGGTGAGCTGAGCCTGAGCTGTCAGGTAAAGAATCATTGGCTATTCTATAAAATCACATAATCTGTTTTAAAATATTCCTCGTGTGATTATTATTCACATCACAAGATTCGTATAATTATAAGAAAAAAACCTCGTATAATTATATAAATAATACATTTATATGGTAATAATCAGTGCTAGATTGGCCGAGAAGGCAAGAGCACGCCTCTCAAGCGGGAGGTGTGGGTTCGATACCCACTGGGAGCACAACATAACTTTGGAATTTGTGCTAAATAGCCGTTGAAACTCCGGTGAAGGAAAATATCCTGAGGAAACTCATTTCCAAGCCGATTGGACACCGTGAAAGTCTATGACTAAGATCCTCTCATATCATGTAAATTAGAGAGGCATGTACCCACCAGTGGGCCGAGTAAAATAACTGCAAAAAAAACAAAAGAAAAAAAATGGTTAGGTACTTATAATTGAAAAGTTAAAGTAATAAAAAGTAAAAAGGTGTTTATTGCTCGCTTATTAATACAAAAAATAAAATAAAAGCAATGTACAGCAATGCAGGTCGGAAGCAATTAAATGGCTGCAAAAAAGAAAGAAGAAGGACTATTCGATCCTGTTGTCCTTTATCCAGACATCCAGACAGACAAACAACGAAATATTCCAATATTTCGTATTTTTTTAGCAACATTAGCCTTAATCCTAAATTTAAAGTATAGATATGAACAGAAGAACCTCCAATTTATGGGAGTATTGAACGATTCTATAGGCTTCCTCTTCTTACACCTTACCTTCCAGCTCATAGCTAAGATGCTCGTATTTTTAGCTCACATTTCATCACTGAAACAAATTGCTCGCGTTATTTAAAGAATGTACAGAGACATCACAGAATGCCATAACGTAAACACCGGCCGACCAAACCAGACGACGACGTCGTCCAAGATTCGAGATGAGCCTCCAGGACCGCATTCTGGTATCAAGGAGCTTTATCACCCTCTTTGATGACAAGCAGTAGTTAGTAACCTTAAATGGTAAAGTGGTCTTCCAAATAAGTGGTATATTAAATTCCTCACTCACGCAGAATCAACATTGACCACAATGAGGGATGGGTTGGATTACCAGTACCAAAAATACGCAGATCTCGAGCTCTGCGCAATTATTAAAAGGCAATGAAAATTACTACACAATTAAAAATTCTAGAAATATGAGTCGGCTTTTTGTTTGCTGCACAGGTATATAATATATACTATATTATAGTCAAGCATAGGTTTGAAATATATTAAGAGGTTAAAATTTTAAATTTAAATAAGTAATTGCAAGAAGAACTTGCAAGCTACGAGCACTCCGCCTTCCGGGAGACGTAGCTTCCCTTTGTGTCTTCTACAAGCTGTACCATGGAGATTGTGCGAACTCGCTTCACGCCTTAATTCCTGCTTCTCCTTTCTACCATCTATCCACCCGACGTAGGGACTGTCTCCATCCATTTGTCCTCTACGTGCCGAAATGCCGAACCAAACGGTTAGAGAACTCATTTCTAATATGTACGTCCAAAATGCGGAATCAACTACCTGCGGAAATCTTCTTCAGTTTCCTCAACATTTTCTTCAAAAGTAGGGTCAACAAGCACATGTTGAGTAGGTTTGGTGCTCCATCACGCGCTGTCTTAGACTCCGTCGATGCTGCAAGCATGGCTGGAATCAAACGCCGACCAACTGTAAAATACAAAATAAAAAAATTTAAGGGATAACTACAGCAGAGAACCATTACAAAAATGTCACAATCTTTTTTTCTATATAAAACCAAGCCCAATTTTGGATTTGCTTCCTTTTCTCGATCATTAGAACCTAGTAGCTGGTCTTCTACGTTTTCAAAAGTAAGTTTTTACTCGATTCTCAAGCATTTTTATACTTTATAATTATAAATTTTGCATATTCAGCTTTAGTATTTCATTATGAATAAAAAACTTTTATAAAATTTTAAAGGAGTATATAGAGTACTAGCTGCTGGTTAGAGGTATGTGAGGCAAAAAAAAAATGTATGGAAATGTATACGAATAGGGTTGGGAAAGGTTTGCTTTTTGTATGGGCCAACCTTGAAAGTGCAGTTCTCTTAACTGAATCATACGTCTCGTTCTTTTGCCTTTCTGGTATCTGTAATTTTGTATTTGTATTTATTCTTTATTGTATAACATTAGCAATTAAGTCTATAAAAAAGTACGAGTTTGAAGACCGTTCAGGCGTTATTCCATAAACAAACCAGGGGGTGTAAGAGCTAAGAAGGAATTTTCTCTTATGTGAAAAATATAAATCCAACCCTGTATGTTTCTAAATAGAAGGTTCGCTTCCTCATCGCGTCGCAGCCGTCAGGCTCGACATACTTTCACGTGTCATAAACAGGATATAAAAAGCCCTGCGGATTCTCACACCAGCATCAAACACGGAGAAAGTCAACATCAGCACTGACACTTCCATGAATTTCCTACAAGAGTTAAACGCTGGATTTTTCGGTCTTCCTGTTGGAGTTTTGATCCGATCCGTAAAGAAACTGCACCCCAGCACGGCTCGGCGATCAGCAGATGGAAAGAATAATGAAGCCCAAGAAGTCTAGAGGATCCCAGCGTAAATTAGTATTACACTTTTCTGAATAATATCTTCCAGTCAACTTTTATACACTACAACACATTTGTATTAGGTATTCAGTTATTGTAAAGATTTCCTCGCGGTGTTTCTTCTTCACTGGAGCACATTGTAATTTGCACATAAATTTTAACCGACATTTACAAAAAAAAAAATGTGCGCACACCAGGTAGCGAGCGAACTCACGACCTCTCGAGTAAGAGACGTGCACTCAGGAACCAGGCTTCTCCGCAACCCAAGTACTACATAGGTAGTACGTTGGTAGGTAGTGCGTCAAGTAGGTAATGAAATTTCCATACCGCTGTAAAGAAAGAATTAGGTATATTTAGGAACATTGTCAGATTAGCCGAGCGGGCAAGAGCACGCCTCAAGCAGGAGGCGCAGGTTCGATACCCACTGGGAGCACAATATTTACTTTAGAATTTGTGCTAAATGGCAACTGACAATCCGGTGAAGGAAAACATCGTAAGGAAACCCACTTCCAAGCCGGTTGGTCACCGTGGAAGTGTATGACTAAAAATCATCTCATATGATGTAAATAAGAGAGGCATGTACCCAGCAGTGGGGCGAATAAAATGGTTGCAAAAGAAATAAAGAAAGAAGAAACATTAAGGTTAGTATGTTCAATTATGAAGTCAAAAAGGAGGAACTCTCGTACTTGGATCATCACACAATGTCAGAACTTAAATAAACAATCTTTGCTAACCTCGACGCCATAATTTCCTCAACAGCCTTGACGTTTTCCTCCAAATAAAAAAAAACAAATTTAACCTGTCCACCGACCGGAGGCAGCTGCGTGGTGTGGTCTCTAATAAAAATATCATCCAACAAAAAATGGACAAAAAAGTCGACCGCAGAGGTTGACATTTGACAAAAACTGATTTGCCGTATCAGAGGATCGAAATTGTGTGTTCTACCGTCACCAGACTCCGGGTCCGGACTGTCGGACCCTCTCATGTCTTCTACCGGGCTAATTTTGTATTCGCAACAAGCTGCGTTGCCGGCTACGCTCTTACGTAAATATTCGTGTAAAACAGATTGCGGCGGAGCCTGGTTTATGAGTGCACGCCTCTAATCAAAAGGTCGTTCGCAAACTATTTGGCGCACAGTATTTCTGTATTTTAAAATCACGGTACAAAAATTGTATGCAAAAATACAAAACATCCCGGTGAAGGAAACCGTGAGGAAACCATTACACTAACAATACGAATGTGTTGTAGTTAAAGCCTGACTAGAAGTGATTGCCCCTGCTAATAAGTCCGCCGTCTGCTAAGCAGAAAAGTGTGTTTATTTTTGTTTTTTATTTCCGGCTTTCACGATTTTTTTTTGTCACTGCTCGATCCCCCGGTCAGTTCTAAAGTTATTGATGCATAGTCAAAAATTATTTTTTAAACATAAACTAACAAATAAATAAATATATACCTTTATGCTTAGCAGAAGGTGGACTCTCTTCAAGTCAAGCTTTAACACTACAACACATTTGTTAAGTTAGTTTATAGGTTTACTCTCGGTGTTTTCCTTCAACAGGGTGCATTTTAATTTTGCACAAAAATATATCCCGAGATTTTACAATCCGGACAAATTGTGCGCATGCCAGGTCTCGAACCCACGACCTCTGTAGTAAGAGGCTTGCTCTTACCAACCAGACCACTCCGCAACCCATCTTGTATTGTTGTTAATGTGTGAAGTACGAGTATAAACTCATAATAATCATTACCGTTTCGAAATCAGAGCGAAGAAAGGGTCAAAGGATATAAGATCTCGTCTATAATGCAACGTAGGTGTACGCCAGTCTTGTCCGAACAGACTTCGAGATACTCGTGATGGATTTTGAAAAAATTCCCGCCAAGTTTCTCACCTGTTCTTCTAGGAAGTTAAAAATTGGTATACGGCTAGCTATTGACACAAATAATGAGCCTACAAAATTTCAGCCCTATCGGCCAAACCTAGTAGGAAAATTTTCTTGCCAGTTCTTCTAGGAAATTAAAAATTGGTGTGTGGCGAGCTACTGACTTATGGAATGAAAAAAAAACTCAGCCCAATCGTTGGGGAGGAGTTGTGCGGACAAACAGATAAAAGACCAGACAAATAAACAGACAAACAGACACCAAAACTGTTTCGACCCTAGTTGAGTACTAGGCTTCACTTCACTTAGCCCATAAGGATATTAAAGAGACGTGAAGAGAGAAAAGATCTAGTCAGTACCTCTTAATGAAGGATTTTCTTTTTATTCTGGAAAATTCTACACCTGTCTGTGGACAAAAAAATATCGGAATCGTAATTCCTAACAGAATATTTTCAACATTGATGTAAAATGTAATGGTCAGCGTCGTTGGCTCAGTGGTTGCGATGTTCGCTATTCGATAACCGAAGTTCTAAGCACTGCCGAGCGTGGTCAGGTCTTGTATGGGTGACGGCTTGACCGTTGACGCTGGTCGTTGTTCGGATTCCACGTAAAACTGTAGGAAGGACCCTTCCCTCTCCTAACATGGTGGTAGGATTAAACCCGCCAAACTGAATGAAGGTCGGTGGAATCGGCTATGAAACATAGTTCGTGTTTTCCGTCCAGTTCAGTGTCCGTTCAGTTCAGCTCAGTTTCCGGCTGAAATTGAGGGAAGCCTTGTTCTATTATTATAATCTGTGGGGAAGCGCTGATATGGCATCTACCTAAATAATTCACCAAGGTGTTTAGGCTCACATCATTGGTACCATAAAACTGGTGCTTTAGGTGATGTAGCCTTCCGTGTCAGTGTCAATTAAAAAAATGGTAATGTGTAGTAGTAATTTGTAGATTTTCACATGAATACCTACAAATGTACAAAACAAACGGAAATAAACACGACGACAGCCCGATTCAGTTTTATTATATTTATGTAAATTATAAAGTGTGGTCCCACCCATGGAGGCGACTAGTTTTTGAAGGACGAAGGTGTAATAGGAGACTCAATCGTGTGCGGTTTTGTGGATACGCAGCAGGTTGGGTTTGCTTCTGCAAAATTAATACAAAGTAACGAATACAGGTTGATCCACTAAGAAAGTGTTAGGTTAGGTTAGGTTTTGCAATATGAATTGTGTAATGAGTAATGAATGAGGGAAGCTTTTTGTCCGCGGCGTAGCGGCGTCGCTTCGCTTGCCACATATCCGAACCCAGCCAATAACGCCATCTATTACTACTATTCGACACTACATTCCGTTCACATTTGATTTTCTTTACATATTACATGTGCACATAACCATCGCGCTAAATAGCCCCAGGGCTGAGTAGTATAAAAGAAATTAAATGTTTTTATTTGATTTTCCTTGCTTAGCATGCAGGTCGCTTACTGAATCTTAATCATAAAAATACGGAAAACAAATAATGAAAACGTCCGAGCGGGGTTTGAACCCGGGACCTTAGGCTTTAGCTACCACTGCGATACCAACTTCGCCACCCGGACCGTGACGTTCTCTCTTCAATTTGTTGCCGTATTCACCTGGATCTTCCTAACGCTCACTCAGCGTTCGAAGTAGTCTACATCGATTGATTATCAATACGGCGACTACTGATATCCCTTTTATTTTATGCATAGACATATCAGGTGACAACAGTCACCGTGAAAAGATGATGAGACTTGAACTGGTATCAGATTTAATATGCAAAATGAAATATTTTGACAAATTCAAGTGGAGTGTACTGTACTGCCATAAGAATCTTCTTAAGTGGGTACATATTATATTGTATTCAAATGTAAATTATGTATTTATATTCCAAGTAT
>WYDE02202726.1:0-10108 GCA_009867175.2 Adela reaumurella
GTATTTTCTATAAGTTTTTTTGAAAAAATACGTATATATTTCCTTAATTTTTCCTCGAAATCTTGTTGTGTGGAATCCTGTAGCGTAAAATTCCGTTTAAGAGATTTTTTAAAAATTATAATTTGGTATTTTTAAATCTGTAATATTTTACAAAAATCCATAGTTCATAAGAATCCGTACAAATTCTTACATATGGTAACACTGGTTTTCACGTTTGTTATGGTAACACTGGTTTTCACGTTTGTATAACTATCTCGCTCTAACTTAGGAAATAAAGCGAGATAACACTGCATAGCTTTGTTCACAAGTGTGAAGTAAGCCGCAACCGTATTCACCAATGCTTTTCTATTGCTCCCGAATACCAAAATTTATTTGGCATGATGTGAAAGTGAAACAGATGTGAAAAGAATTCGTACGTGAAATAAACTCGGGTGAATCGTACGAATAGACCCCTCATATTACGTAATTTATTATTTCTGTTTTTGTATGAAAATTTATAAAAAGACGAACTTACACTTCGTTCCACTTCGTCAACGTGTATGTATTATAGTTTTTCCCGAAAAAAAGATAGTGGCTATGTGCAGCTCGATAGCTGCAAATAACAAACACCAAGACTGTTTACAGGTGCATGCCGTCACTGGCCGACTTGTATATTGAAGCGATTTCGCGTAATTGTCTTATTGTTTTTGGTTGCCTATAATCTCAACGGTGGCGGGCACGATACACGAAAAGTGTTCTTTTTCGTTTTTTTTCAAACTTTTGCATTATATAAATAATATTGGATACATGTGAATTAGACCTTTTTTTAAATTTGCAGTCGACTGTCTGTCCGCTCAGGCCGGCCGAGTGCTTAATACAGTCATTCAGTCAGTTTTTATCAGCCAGCTAACAACCTGGGGGAGGGCCGAAAGGAGGGTACGAACTCAGACTCCCTCTTTTGAATAATATTTATTAATCAGTCGTCTGAATTCATGGGTATCTACTTAGTATAATGGTCTCAAAATAACATTCTGTCTGAGAATGGTTAATTACTTCAGCGCCATGATGAATGCGTGAGAGCGTGCAGCCCAAATTCGAAATTACACGATATTGAGGTCCCACAGTGAGGTCTTCGCATTACAAAACTTCTAAAAAACCTACCAAGAAATATTTGGGAGAATCGTAGGCGCGCTAGCGATAGTTCTCACATATGACTAGTCACGATCGAAGGAGATTTATGCGCGTAAAATGCCGCCTTACCACAATGAACCTATATACGCTTCATTACTAAAGAAAGGGAGATACGATGGAGAACTCATGCCTGCCCAAATGTCACAAAACCAAAGTACGTACTTACTTACGTATAACCTGCAAGAGTTGCATGTCCCGTCGAATCATGACCATCACGTGAAAAAGTTTAAAAATGAATGACTGCAAATAGATGCTAAAAAGGACTACGTGTGAAAAATGCCAGTCTGACTGACAGCTGCCGTTCGACTAGAAATGTAGACACGGCGCGGTCCTCAAGTAGCGATGGTATTTTATTGAGCGACAGCAATAAGTAAGTATACGGTGAGGACGGTTGGTGTGCTCGTACTTAATAGCTTAATTTTGTTATATTCGTGAAGGCGATCTAACTCGAATCAACATATTTTTTTCTGTCTGGACGTTTCTTCAGAAACATTTAACCTATAAATGTTTGGTTGAAGCCCACAGCTCACAGCATTAGAAAAAAATATATAAGTGGGCATGTCAGCTGTCTGTGCATTAGCACAGCCTAAAGGATCTGCCTCTGCGATGTACGAGGCATAATGCCACTGCACCTGTACGTCCTCAAATCAATCAAGCGGACAAGATCTAATATTAGTAACCAAGATCAGTATTCAAGCAGTCGAAAATAAGCAAAAACCAGAAATTACCTGATTACCGTCACATGTTTTTGTAGAACGGCATATTGAACATTGGCGAGAGGGATGTAGGGGCGGAGCACATTTCACATATTGGCAACACTGTAAATAAATTATTTACACAATCGATTAGTCCTTATCCCCCCAGGATTGGCAGTGTGTGCACGTATTTCCAGAATATTACGCATAGAATGGGGATGGATGCACAGTATCATGCAGCTCCTTAGATCACTTTCCGTGATAATGTCGACAGAACACGCACTAGAATTCATACTATACGAACTCCTTCAGTCCGCTCTGTTAGACTATGGAATCAACTTCCTTCTAAAGTGCGAACGTCTGCCTCTTTAAACATATTTAAAACTAAATTAAGTCTAATATACCGATCTCCGACGTAAGTTAAACTTTACTCACGGCACATCATATTCAGTTGAATCATTCTTATACTTGTATTATGCTAGATTTTTATAAGTATCTGTATTTATATGACATATATTTGTATGTATATGTACCTTATATATATATGTAGGTATATTTTTATATATGTATACTTTATTATAATTATTAATATGTACGTATATGTAAGCAATATTAACTTTTTGTTGTATTTATTAAGAACTATGTATTTTATTTCTATATTGTTTTACATAAATATATATTCCTCTTTTTTTCGATTATATTTAGTGCGCCTACATGCCCTGTACCACATCCCAAAGGTAGGTCAGAATAAAATACCATTTGGGTATTAGCCCTTACCTGTTGTACCATTTAATAATTGGTGTACAATAAACGATACATACATACATACATACATGTGGAAATGTGCGCGTTGAGGAGTATGTGTGTAGTCAGAATGAAAGACAGATTGAGAAATTGTGCAGTGTGAGAGCGTTGAAGTCTGAAAGAAAATATAGTGACAAGGATTGAGAAAGTAATGCTGCGGTGGTTCAGTCCATCATTTTGGATGAATGGATGATATAAGACTAACGAAAGAATTTTTGGAGATAATGTGAGTGTAAGAGTCGGGAAGGGGCGCCCTAGACGCACGTACCTAGAACTTATTCTCAAAAAGGGGCAAGTGCGCAGTACCCGTAACCGATGAGCATGTATGAAGAATATAATGAGAGTGCAAGAAGGGGCAGAGGTGTGTCAAGATCGTGGCACGTGGTAATCCATTGTCTCTGCCAATCCCACTGGGAAACAGGCGTGACGCTATGTATGTATGTATACAATGAACTACCTAAATAACACAATAACAAATTAAGATAAACCTACAAATGATCCACGTTATAAACTAATGTAATATTATTATGTAGAAAAGTCTATAAATTAATTGTGTTCTACTCTATTTTAATCATTATTCAACATTCTTATGGTTGGTAGGACACTTACAATTGTCAATATTTTACATTCGGTTCCTTAACGCCCCAGAAGAAAATCGGGATTAAACGTCACATGGTATTTTTAAATGCAATTAAAGCAATACGTTGTGATTAAATACATAATATACATCGCGCACATTGTTAAACTACAATCACAGAAGTTCATTAACAATAATATAAGCATTATAAATCTGACTGCACAAAATCAAAGGTTTTAAATATTTCAGATGTAACGAGCCGAGCTTTGCTAAAAATATTATACGGGAATGAATCAATTTGTCTAAATTAGTATTTTCCATAAAACGTCGTCAGCATATTGTTACCTCGTTGGTGCACCGCAAGGTATTCGCTTACCGAAGTTAAGCGATGTTTCTTGCCATTTCTTCTTTGTTTTGACATTCGAACTGGAAGAATGTGAAAAAGTTAAATATGACAAATCTGAGTACAGTGTACTGCCTAAGGTTGATGAATAAATAATACAATGTAAGGTGCTTCAATTCTCTTAAATTAATTAACCGAGATGAGACTCACATTCATGCCCCGGTTGGTCACCATCGTAATGTTTAACTAAATCCTCTCACATCTTAGTTACCAATGAATAAGGCCTATATCCAGTACCTAGTTGGACGAATGAAATGACGGCAAAAAATGGAGGTCCCGCCTGATTATATATCTAAATTATATTTTTTTTTTAATAATACCGTTATGTATTATGTTCTACAATTTGTATAGTCAATTTACCCAATTTATATGGCAATATAGCTTCAGTAGAAAGTCCCAGTTTCCATAAAAAAGTGCAGATCCTGCAAAATTATTATGATTTCAAATAAACATATCCTCCTCCATATACAATTTCGTTTAATCTATTTTGGAGACTCCCCATATAATATGTGGTTATGTTGTATGTGTATGTAGGGAGATATAGATTGCCTGCGAGCTTCTACATGTGTGAGAGTAGATAACTAATGAGAACGATGGATGCGCGCCGACGTGTTTACTGCATCCAAACGAGCGTCCGCAGATAGCAGATGACATCAAGTATGACCTGATTGCAGAGTCATGCAATTATTTCGACTTTTACTTGCACTTCAACGCCGTTTGATCTCTGGCAGAAATTGAATATGGCGTTTATGAATGCGCATAAAATCCTGTTACGAGCTTCGTGAAGTAATTTTATTACACCTAAGTACAGGCACTTAATTATGAAGAGTCGTTAAAGAGTTGCATCATCTTGCCAACGTTTAAATATTCCATTTTCGAATTGTTTTTTAAGTCATTCCTTTTTGCTATCGTTTCTAAGAAACGCCGACGCGCCATCAAAAAATGTGTCCATTGTAAAACACAGAGGAATCAGACTCCATTCGGACAAAAGTGAAACCGTTCTTTTGTCTTCGTTCCAAATTCAAAAAAGCGCACCTAACCCGCTTTTTGTCATCTTTTTATAGAGAAATTGAAAGTGCATTGTCCCCGTTTTCAATGGAGGAGGGTAACAATATTTTTGTTTGAGGCAGTAAAATGACGAAAACAAAAAATAGTGCAATCCTTCCGGACCGGTGGAATTGCGTCGAAGGTGACACTTTGTACTTCAGTGTATAATTACAGGTGAAATAGCCCAGTCGTGGAGGACGCCCTGCATTCACTAATGTTAGCTATTGTGCGGATGATTGGCGTGTATTGTGTTAAGGCGGTGGTGATTAATCATTTACTGCTTCGCGGTGACAATGTCGGATCGAGAGACGCTGGACCAGGCATCATTTATAAAAAGATTCGAAGGTGAGCTTTCGTTTCTAAGCTTTTAGTTGCGCTGGAGGTGTATCATATATACCTATTTTCCTATACTATACTATCCCACCTGCGTATTGCATAGAGTATATATTTGATTTAACTTGCATATATTCTGCTCTAAAAATAAATAAATGTACGCTTTTCTGCTTATGACAAGGCTGAATTATTACTAGAGGCAATCTTTTCTCAACCTATGTATATACACTACAACACATTCGTATTGTCAGTATATTAGTATTCCTGACATTTTTTTTTCAATTTATAAAGCGCCCCCTTTTGCAGAGAGTTTAGTGTTGTTTTTACAATCCGGATAAAATGTGCTCATACGAGGTTGCGAACTCACAACCTCTCGATTAATAGACGTGCACTCACACACCAAACTATGACGCATTCTCTACAAAAGAAATGCTGAAACTTGGTCCTAAATATTTCTGCACGAATCCATTTTCATGTTTTATAACTAAAACATTACTTGAATCGGTACATATGTGTTACTTTTACAAACTGCAATAAATAGAGTCGGTTTTCATATCTGTGTGAAAATTATTATTATTGCATTTACACGACCTTACAATATTTTCTTCACAGACGCATTGGTGTTACATCATACGTATTGAAACGCAGATAGTTAGTTACATGTTTCCTTTTTCTTCAGCCCTTACGTTCCAATGCTGGATACATTCTCTCTCACTGTTATTACAGGTAGTATAAACTTTAGCGATGACCAACGTTTGGAAGTGGTTTGCACAAAAAACTCACTTTTTCATTTACTTATGCAATTGTTGTCACGGTGTTTCCAATCTCCGGAGCGACGTGTACGAAACTTTACGGGCCTTACATACATACATATCGCTCACTCTGAATCCCGACAATCGGGGCGTAAGCTGAGCAATCGGTGTTGTGCTGCAAGAACTCCGTTTAATTACAGCACAACACCGATCACCACATTTCGCAAGGCATTCAAAAAGATATCAAGCAGCATGTAACGAAGACCCACCTACTGCATGACTAGGTGAAAGTATCGTGCCAAGGTGAGCGTTTGCGAGCCTGTTCCTTTAGCACGGCATCTTGTTCTTATCCCAAGTCGCCTTTTACGACATGCATGGGAAGAGATGCAGTGGGGTCATTCCTTTATGTACCGGCCCCACACGGTACAACGGGCCTTGTAAAATAAAAATATAATAAATGAAAAAATAAATATCGTTCTTAGGAATATGCACGTATCGATCTTCATTAAAGAAATAAATACACAACTTACATAATAGACGTAAGTCCGACACTGGATTCGAACTGTGTTCCACCAGGCACACTAATGTAATAGCTTACTCAAACCCTGACTGTATCTTTGAGATAGAACAAACATAACTTTTTCATGGTTGGAAACGCAAGACACTTTCCCAAAAGCATTCGGATTCAAACGAGGGCAGCGAATTCCGAGCCTGCGTTACAGGTACCTTTTTACGCTTCTCATGAATGATTCCAAGTCATACACTGCAGGAAACGCGTCGTGATGAAGTGCATTCCAGAGATTCGTAGTGCGGAAGATAAAAGAAATACTGGAGCGCTTAGTCAGTACTACAGTAAAGCGATGAATTCCCAGTCTGCCACGCGTAGACCTATGCTGAAAGTGTGACGTCGGAATCACTTCGAACAGCTCCTCAGAGCATTTGCCGCAGATACCTCGTTCAGATCACTATCAATTCAGCAGAAAAAACGTCTCTGGACATACCACGCTTGTACATAGGTCTTCTCCTTAGATTTCCACAACGGACGCTCCTGCTCCCTCGCTGTATCTGCATCCACCGGCTTCATCTTGTGTGTTATCTGGGTTTATATATCATCTAGGTAACTGGGTATCAAGTAACTTTTATATATAAGTAAATATATAGCTAAGATGTTATTTTCCCCTAGCAAACCATTCCCCACATTTCTCATTGAAGCAAAGATTTTCCTTAGGATCAGTTCCCCCGCAATATCAGCCGTCAGGTTTGCTCAGGCGATAAGACAATAAGAAAATAGCAATTCTTGTAAACAGAGCAACTCTGCGACGTGCCAGGCCAGTTTCCGGGCTTGAAACAATCGTACGATTGTCTACTCTCGCCAGAGCGACAGTCGCGAGCTATTTGTCTTGATATTACATTGACGAACAATATTTGTAGAACGTGCCCACCGTGCCGACGTGTGATCCGCGTTATTGCTACGGAGTCCTGGGGCCTTATTACGAATGTGGGGCGCAACACGGCGATAGTGGCCCCATTGTTGTTATTAGGGAATTTTGTTGACATCTCAGGGCGTGTATTTTGCGAACACAGTACGTGCCGTATCAGGCAACCGACTAACTTCATATTGCATTTTATTCTGCCAATCGTCAAGACAACGATACGACATACAAGCTGAGCTAGATACATAAATAAATAAATAAATAACAAATGTATCTTTTCTGTTTAGTAGAAGTCGAACTTATTGCCAGAGGCAATCTCTTCCACTCAAACTATATACGCTGCAACAAATTCGTATTGTGAGTGTATAGGTTACCTCACGGTGTTTCCTTGCACCGGGGTGCATTGCAGTTTTGCACACAAATTTTAACCGATCTTGCCACCCATAACAGTGGTTATAAAGAAAAGTTATTTCACACAATACTAAAAATTATATATGTAGTTCCATTAAAAATTCAGAGGCTAGTACATGCATACATGTATACCATCACGCCTCTTCCCCGGAAATCTAGACATAAATCATTGAGCGCTATTTCACACGTTAGTAACACACATGTTTTGTTTCATCCACTGTCATACATCGCTTCGTACATGCAGGCCGGTTACGGGTGCTGTGAACTTGTCTCTTCCGCAAAAGTTTACCTATTTGATCATGGTATGTTAAATTGGCCTAGGGCGGCCCCGTTCGACCCGTTCTTTCGCATTTGCTTCATATATTTTTTTGGCCATGCTCTCATCATCAATTCTCTCCAAACCATCTAATCATGCCTTTCTCTATCCTTATTGCTATGTATTTTTTTCAAACTACATCCATTAAATCACCAGGGCTAGAGATGTGGGGTAGATATGCATATTATAAATATGTGCAGGTGGTGATGTATGTCTGTTTGTATGACGAGGAACATATTTTCCAGCGGGAGAATAGGTAGATTTTTTGTTTTGTTTTGACGAAAATAAGATAGGGCCTGATATTCATCTCGCACGGGCAATATCGAAAAGAATGTCGCGGTCCCACCCCCCATTTACATAAACCTATTTACTTTTCCATTATCCCGACCACCGCAAAACATCGCCCCCCGGAAAGAGATCCGCGGAAAAAAATATCGAAAAACAAACGTCTACCTAATTCAACAATGAAATGCAAATCAGCCCTCTCTAGCTCCAAAAATTGGATGCGGGTGAAACCTAGCCCGCGTTTTGTTCATTCTGAATCGATCTAAGTGGGGAAATATTTCAAGCGACTGTGAGTCTTTTATAAGTGTATTTCGAGTTCTTAATAGCTTGAAATTTAGATAAATTTATGTGGAAGTATTTAAGGATGGATGACTTGAAAAATAATGTAATTTTCGATGTGTCGGCAGCACAGAACCCACGTAAGTCACTTGGGACTCATAGTGGTAATGGTAGATCTTGATATCGAGTTCTCGCAGGACTTCGATAAGCTGTTAATGTCACCGACATCGACTCTTAGACTCTCGTCACGCGCTTAAGTGGAAAACTTTTTGATAACGCTTCGGGCTCATCCCATCACCTAAGGTAATTTTATGAGTATCGGCAAGATATTCGAGAACTTGCAAGAATTTCGAGTGCTGCTGTTTGATTTGATAGGATTCACAAAATTTTAATTCATCCATTAAGCATGCCAATGCAGGTATATATATTATGTATCTAATACATAAGAAAGAAATAATATTAATATTCCTTTGACTCTTGTATCTTTTATATGTAGGTGCGAAGCGAATAAGTATTAATCTATCTAAATAAATAAAACTAAATAACATCCAAAATACTTAAGTTGTTAAATAATTAAGTTAAATAATAGTTGTTAAATAATTAACAAAATAATTAAGTTGTTAAATGAAATAATTTTCCTAGTACTCTTGCTGCATTTCCGCGCTGAATGTCAAGGCTGACACGTTGGATGGGGTAAGCCTTCGATTCGATTCGAGTTACGTCGCCTAAGAGCTTCCCGAGATTCTTCGAGAACCCCTTGGCGCCAGACCTCCACGTACTAGTATTCGAACATCTCGACCACATAAACGAAATGATATTTACAGACATTTACAGATTGCCGCTTTGAGGTTTTCCTCACTCGCATACTTGGTTGACAAAAGTGGCGTCCGACATCAAACTTCATCAAAGACTCACCCGTCCCCACGGCACTAGATGCCGTCAGACTTCTTACCATCCCGCAAGGAATTGCCGCAAGTTTTCAATTCAGTGGCCGTCAAGTTCCAGAATGAACAGAATAATTTCCTGTTGCAATGTTAGTTTTATTGTGAATAAATACCATTAAACTAAAGTAAAAGTTAGACGAAATAAAATACTAATTCATCAAATAAATACGTCCCTTTCAAAAGGGGTCCGCTGGCAAGGTCCAAATTATGAAAGCTGAGTTTGACTTATATTCCTTACGCCCGTGGACATATTACTTACACAAAAGTTTACCGATTCCCACTATGAAATGTTTGTATAATAAATACTCGAGGTCAGAAAAAAATAGTCTTATAAGTCTGAAATGGCCGTAATCATAAAATGTGCCAAGTAAAAAAAAATATTAAATTATTTTTTTTGAGATAATTATCTTTTAGTTTATTGTTATGTTCTACTCCATCGTTCAATATCTACAAGTAATAATAAAACACTCGAGAGGTCGTGGGTTCGAGACCTGGTATGCGCACAATTTTTCCGGATTTTAAAAACAAGAAAATTTGTGTGCAAAATTACGATAACGAATTCCTCGGTGAAGGAAAACACCCTGAGGAAACCTATGCATTAACAATACGAAAGTGTTGTAGTGTATAAAGGTTGACTGGAAGAGATTGCCTCCGGCAAT
>WYDE02202737.1:0-10106 GCA_009867175.2 Adela reaumurella
TGACTGGAAGAGATTGCCTCCGGCAATAAGTCCGCCTCCTGCTAAGCAGAAAAGTCTATATTTATTTATTTATTTATCGTCACGTTCGGAATCATGCCTAGGTGTGTTATACACCAAGTGACGCCCATGTATGTACATTCTGCTATGCTATCACCGTCGATACCCACAGGATCGAGACATCAGTATCTATGAATTCAATTGGCCACTAAATATGCAGTAGAACTCATTCTATGTTTGTATATCGGTGACGGAACCACTTATTAAGTAAGCAGTATTGATTTGTTTCCGTTCTAAAAATTTATTGCATGGAACGAATTATGCAGCTGTTATTTAACTTGAAATTGGTCGTAGGTAGCAGCTAGATCTAGTTCACTGCCCTAGTTCAAACGTGAACTGAAATCCGTGCCTAAGTTTTTCCTTGACACCAAAAGAATAGGCCAGCGTTTCCCAAACTTTTTTCCGTTAATCTAGTTATGTTTATTTGTCTCGATATTAACATTTTCTCCCCTAAATGTTGTGACTGTGACGTTATCGTCTCATAAAATTATATAAAACAAAATACAATTGTGGATTTAATGAATGCAAATAACTATTTGTACTCTAAGGACTATGCGAGTAGTTCTCGTAAGTGAGAAAGTTGTATACTAGTGTACATATAATACCAGGAAGTAATTAGTTGTTGGACTATGCCTGGTGATGTAATGGGCCGTTTTAATACGTAGGTCCATTATTTTGAAATGTTTCCCCAGGTTTTCAAAAAAGCCGTCTACTGCTGCTTCAACCTCATTATTAGAGGAAATTGTCTTTCCTCCTAGGTGTCTTTTTAAAATTTGGGAACAGGTGGAAGTCCAGCCAAATCCGGCGAATACGGGTGGGGCAGCAACTCAAAGCCGCTGTGTGGATTTCCGCCATAGATTGCAATGAGGTGAGAACTATTGGCTTGATGGAAGAGTACTCTCTAGTCAGCATTCCAGGTCATTTTATTTTCATTTCTTCACGTAAATTACATAGTAGAAAAGCAGTAGTAGAGTCGGAGTTTACGGTTGCATCCTTTTCAAGGTAATCCGCCATGATTATGCCCTTTGCATCCCAAAAAACCGAAGCCATAACCTTGTTTGCCGACAAAACTGCCTTTCTTTCTTTTGGGGGTGGATACCCAGTATGTCTCCACTGTTTAGACTGTAGTTTTGACTCTGGAGTATGGTGGTGTACCCATTTTTCATCCATTATTACAAATCTTTCTAAAAATTCTTGTGGATCGTCTTCATAGAGCTCCAAACAGTCGCAGGAGATACTTAGTCGTTTTTGTTCAACTGAAAGGAGTCGTGGCTCCCATGTGACTGACACCTTAGTAAAGCCCAATTCATTAACAATAATGTTTTGAGTTATTTCATATTAGATGTGCAGCACGCACGTTCTGGCTAAACCTCTTCATTAGTCTGTCGCGTGCCATATGTCGCACTTTTCATAACGGTTTTTATAGGGTTTTTATAGTTGCTGGCCGTTTTACTCCAGTCGTGATTGCAGCACCGATGGAGATGAATGAATGTTTGTTTGTTTGTTTGTTTGTTTTGTTTGTTTGTTAGGTGGAGATGATTCCTACTGTTGAAGGCACTAACGTTAGGGGCACCGAGAAAGACCTCCGGAAAGAGTTGATTCATGTATTGGACGGGCGTACATATACGCTTATATACATACTTACTAATAATGGTTACGGAAATATGTATATTGCACTCAATATAATAAATATGCTGCACCTAGTGAAAAGCAATCTAATCTTTCATCTACATAAGAGCTCCCAAGTATACACAGAGTACATACTTAGCAAATGCCAGTCAGGGAGCCTACCGGTCGTGATAAAATGCAACGTTGTCAAGTTGACTTCCGGGCTTGATACATTACAGTACAGGCGGATATGCTTATACCCATAGGAACACCTGGGGGAAATCCCTCGAATGCACTACTTAACACCCCCTTGGAGTTTGGTAATGCCTAAGCTTGGGTAATGCCTGATACTGTTCTTTTTTCATAGGTTTCTCAGTTTGGCTGCACGTCGTTCGCACTCCTGTTCGATGACATCGACACAGAGATGAGCGAGGCGGACAAGC
This sequence comes from Adela reaumurella, assembly GCA_009867175.2. Classification (NCBI taxonomy): domain Eukaryota; kingdom Metazoa; phylum Arthropoda; class Insecta; order Lepidoptera; family Adelidae; genus Adela; species Adela reaumurella. The sequence continues at coordinate 2,109 of WYDE02202737.1, forward strand.
AGATTTTCCAGAGCTTTGCGCACGCTCAGGTATGCATTATTCTCTTACCCTCTTGAGTTCTTTGTCTGCTAAATGGGTAGGGGCTGATGATTCTCCATGTCAACTTGTACACTTGTTCAACATGTAACTTAGGTTGACACCCTCTACTGACACGTGTCCAGATACGTTCAGTGAGGCTGGATAAGCTGAGTTTAATACCTGTCATATTTTGGTGCAGGTGTCGGTAACAAACGAGATGCACCAACACCTGGGGAGACCACAGTTCCTGCTCTGCCCAACGCAGTACTGCGCGACGCGAGCCGCCCCTGACGTCAACAACTCTGAGTATCTCAACACGCTGGGCAGCAAACTCTCCCAGGAGATCAACATTATGTGGACTGGTAAGTGAGCTCTTCTTTAATCATTGTAATACCAGGGGAGACCACAGTTCCTGCTCTACCCCACGCAGTACTGCGCAACGCGAGCTGCCCCCGACGTCAACAATTCTGAGTATCTCACTTGCTGGGCAGCAAACTCTCCCAGGAGATAACATTATGTGGACTGGTAAGTGAGGTCTTGTTTAAACATTGTTGTATCTGGGGATACCTCAGTTCCTGCTCTATAAATAAAATCTTTAAAATCTAAATTTGAAACAGTCTGTGCCACTACTACGGGACACCCTGCATAATAAATATCTAACAAATTCTGAAATTGCAACTGTGATGTTGGCACAGGGGCTTCTGTATATTCAAAAATATAAGTGAAGTCTACTGATGTACACAGGTTCCGCAGCATCAGGTCTCAGGTGTTCATTCCGGTCACAGTCCATTAAAACATGGAGTTTGTTTTAAATTTTTCCATACTACAATTACTTGATGACTCTACACTCTTCATTCGGAAGGAGCTACTGAAAACACCTCGCACGCTCACCCTGTACCACAATCAGTTTCTCGAGGTTCGCGGGTTTGAAAGTTATACTAAAAATAATGGAATTTGTGATATATACTTGTATGTGTTGCGCAGGTCAAAAAGTGATCTCCAAGACTTTGACAGCGGAGAGCCTTGAGGAAATAACGCAGGTGCTGCGGCGACCCCCCGTCATTTGGGACAACCTGCACGCTAATGACTATGATCAGAAGAGAGTCTTCTTAGGTAAGTTTTAGTCTTTGCTAAATATATGTGTTGCCGAGTGCCGGGACAGTTGAAAAAAATTGGATAGGCGTATATCCAACAGTGAACTCCTAAACGCTAATGATGATGAAATATATATAGATAGGGTATTCAACGGTGAGTGGAAATAATTCTAATAATATTGTAAAGACGTTTTACCAAATCACTGTGCTCGCTCTCTTTCAGGCTAGACAGGCAGATGTTGGTATATAGATTGAACAGCAATGGCGACATTGCACACCTCTGCTTCACACCTTGTGAGATTGTGAACCAATAGGACAATGTACCATTTATTCTAACACTGGTGCTATCCACATGAAGAGATTTTAGCACCCGTGTCAGATGGCTTAACACTCTATAACTGTCTTAACTATTCCCATAGATCATCCCTCACTACTCTATCATAGGCCTACTAAAAATCCACGAATTTATTTGTATAGTGGAAAATTGTGTTTGACAGGGCCTTACTGCGGTCGGTCTCCCGAGCTCATCCCGCTGCTCCGAGGAGTGCTGACGAACCCCAACTGTGAATACAACGCAAACCACATTCCCATCTGGACGCTGGCGCACTGGGCCAACTGCTCATCCGATGCTCCCGCCTGTTTGTACACTATTATATTATTCTGGCTTTCACCTGCGGCTTCACCCGCATTAAAGTTCACGCGAACATAGTTGCCGGCTAAATATGGTAGCCTATGTTGATTATCTCTGAATACTTCTTCTGGAAGGAGACGTGATGGTATATTTGTAATTGATGAACTTTATTCGCAGTGGAGTCTGTATCGTGGGACATTAAGCTGGAACGCGAGAGCGAACTGGGAGTCTGCGACGACGAAGTGTCGCTCCCGCTGAGCAAACACATCTACCATCATAGACAAGCCTTGAGAAAGGCCATAGACGAGTGGCTTCCGGAGTTTTCTATACCTCGAGACACCGCGGGCACGATTCCCGAACCACCTCCCGTTACCGGTAAATTTCTTCTCGCCAATATTCCCGATTTATCAGTGCATTCTCCTAGTGCTGCAATATTGAAGTAGGAATTGTAATTCCTACTTCAATATAGCAACACGGGCCACCACTCTCAGCAAAATATGCGGATCTCATCAGCAGGACGTGGGCAAATTGACCTGCTGTCCTGCTGTTTATGTCACGATGTGATCGGTAACTTAAACCAGTCCCGACATAAAAAATTGCAATATAAATGCAGAAGATATCCAGAATATCAGTAAGAGTAATTTGTTTTCTGTTCCTCTAGTTCCGGTACCAATCATTCCCATCATGCCATCAGTCAACACTTGCATGTCTCTGATCACACCTACTTGCAACACAAGTACGACCAGCACTGTCAACATGTCCACAATTCCTACAGTCAACACTAGTCAGTTGCAAGCGCTTGCGGAAGTCTGTACTGCGAGGGCGGAACAACCTTTATTGTCTACTGGGGTAAGTAAAACTATTTAGTTATTATGTTTTCAGTGCTGCAATTGTCGGCTAAACCTTCCGGTCATCGGTAGTTTTTGCCCACGACTTACAAGTCTTCCGTAAATTCAATCACTTGATTATTTTTCTCAAAGCATTTATGTGTGAAATACATTGGAATCTATTGGCTGGCTCATCTTTCTGTGTACACACGCCTAGTTTCATGTCTGAAGTCTGAGGAACCTTCACGATTTAGAATTTGTGGCGATTTTCTGGGCCGATCTGGTGTACTTTGGACATACGGGTGCAGGCTGATTGTTTAACAAACCGTTTGTCTCGAATTTGATCATTTGGTCGCCAAACGTTGGAGAGTCGATCTTGAAGGGTCAGTGCGTCTGCAGTAAAATGGACGCAACACGCGCAACGTTTCCTCTAACAAATACTAATTTTGATTCATTTGGACATTCTGCTCAATTGTGTAACTTGCCATGGTGATTTATCATCAATGGCTGAATAATAAATACTAGATTTAACAGACGCCGCCAAAACAAAATCGCCGTCAAAGCATGTTAACATCGACTAGCCCCTACTGGAAAACCCCTTACAATACTTTTTGTCATGTGTTTATAAACTTGTCAAGAAGCAATAAATAGTTATCATTTGCACATCATGGAAATTTGTAAAACAAAATTAGATTATTTGTTTGACAATTACATTGAATTTTCGAGATTATTTTCAGCGTATTACTTATTGCTTAATCTTTCAAGACAGACTACCTCATCTCACCACTTCATAGGTGCCATTATGATAAGATACAAATAACTCAAAATTATATTTCAGGTGCAAATGGAAACTTTCAACCCCGTATCCAATCCTATAATGAACTCTCTCGTTTCACCAACCAAAGTAGTCATGAACGAATCCATCCCAAACCCTATCATTTCCCTGGCTAACATGTCCATTCCCGCCCAATTACCCATTTCAACGCTTCCGGTGCCCATTATGGGTATAAAGAACCTGGATGCTGATAGCAATGCGAAGAATGATGAAGTCGATAAACTGAACGGGGACCACGATGCAACTGTTCAAAGTACAAGCGTACTAGAGGGAGATAGCTTTATAGAAGAGCTGAAGAAAGGAGATAGTCAGGAGTTGGAGATTGTAGTGGACGATGTTGATACGCCGACTCAAGAACTTGCAGTTAGGAATGGCAGTATGAGTATTGGAGGTGAGGTACCATTTTTAATATTGTAGTGTGCATGGCAAGATTGTGTAGGACAAAAGTGTAGGACTAGAACAAGTAGTCCGAAAAAAGTGTAGGATTTCGACAGTCACGACACTTTGCTATGTACTATAGTACAATGCGATTAAAATAAGAATAGGACGGGACTAGCGCCATTTTGTGACGCTGAACTGTCAAACTAACTTCACGTCCCTCATACTTGAGGAAGGTGTGGAAAATAAATTAACATGCAAAAACAAACATTTAAGAAAAACAGAAACAGAATAATTAGTTTTAACTAAATATTTATTGCAAGAACATTCTAGAGCTTAAAACATGTTGATTCTAAGTGTGGAAGTGTCTAAAGTTCAGTATTTTAAAGAACTATCAAGAGAACTCATTGTTTTAACTAAAAGTTATTTGAAAAAGTGAAAAAAAAACATATTCATTTGTGTCTTGGTCATCAAGAACAACAAAAGGAGAAGTAAAAGACCTAGAATTGTCATTTCATGCGGAAGTATGAAATTGAAAATACATATGTATAATGCTTCCCGTGTAAACCATTGAGGAATGCAGACCGTACTTTCCGCGCGGTTTTGGGTGAAGTTAGTCAAGTTAGTCAACAGCCAATACTATTCTTATAGTAATCGCATAGTATAGTTAACGCAGAGGTAATTTGGCCAAAGGCCATAAATGGATATCTCGTGACTTATCCACTCCAAAACAGCATAAGAGACGAATTAGTCATGCGATTCTACTCCTTCTGTCAACTCTTTAAAGTTTAGTTTCATACAAAACCCTAGAGCTACTTCAAGATTTAACAAAAAATTCTTACAATAACAGGGCTGTCCAAAAGGAGTATGAATTCAGTTTATATAAAATGCTACCTGCAATAATTTTTCCTTGAATATATAACTACATGCATATCAGTAAAGCAGCTGTTTAACATTTTAAACAAGCCATAATAGGTAGAAGTTTATTTACCTTATGAAAGAAACCGGAATATAAATGCATTGAAGTAAGTAGTCATTTCTTTTTCAGCCGCTTTCAAATATTTTCATGGCACGTAGTCACTCGTAGGGGTCGTAGGTATCTATCAGGATCAATACCTATGTAAGCCTGTGTGCTTCGTACGTAGGTATAATACGTACTAAAACTGTCCAGACAAAACTAACTTTATTTTCAAAGTAAGACAACTACATCGCAGAATCGTACCTACATTCCTTACGACAGGTTTCCTTAACTCCCAACCCATGTCACTGCTAAATGTCGTTTGAAAGAAGCTTAAAAGTTTCCACGTTACAGAAACGTAGCCCATAAAATCAAAGACGCAGAATATAAAGCTGCTTGAACTGAAAACGCCCACGGAAAGAATTTCGGTGAAAAAGTTCGCTTTCGCTCGCAGTGTGGGATGAGTTACAAAGTAGTAAAATGTTGGATAGGATGTTACGGCTAAAGTTAGAAGCGTGGTTAAACTTGGGCTTAGTCAGCTGATTGATCGAGCTCATATAGTGGCGGATGCGCAGTCGTTAAAGCACTTTCCTTTTATGCGAGAAGTCATGCATTCGAATCACAGATCTTAAATTAAAATAATAACTAGGTATATAGCATGAACGACGCTAGTCGCTGCCTTATGATTGTATACTTTCATATCATGTAAATGAGAGAGGCCTGTACCCAGCAGTGGGGCGAACAAAATGCCTGCAAAAGAAAGAAGAAGAAGAAGATGGTAAATAAAACGTACCGTGTGGGGTCGGTACTTAAAAGAATGACCCCACTGCATCTCTTCCCATGCATGTCGTATAAGGCGACTAAGCGATAATAACAAGATGCCGTGCTAAAGGGCGACAGGCTCGCCACCTCTCACCTGCCAAGGTGGTGACGGTAGTTCTACCCATTCATGCAGTAGGTGGGTCTTCGTGCCTTACATGCTGCTTGATATCTTGTCCGAAATACCTTGCGAAATGTGGTGGTCGGTGTTTTGTTCTATAATTTACCTGAGTTTTTGCAGAACAAAACCGATGGGATTGTTGGGATTCAGCGTGAGTGATATGTATGTATGTATGTATGGTAAATAAATTACACAAGAAAACAATATAACGCACATATGGTGAATATGACTATTGCGGCCGACGAATAATCGCTTTGCTTTCATGATTTGGCAATCTTACTTGCACTCGGAAAACTCGTTCTGTGTTCGAATGACTAAGTAGCCGACCTATTCTATTCTTTTTATTTGTAATAATTATTGTAACAATTAGTGTTCTGGTAAGCCTATGTATAGGCTTCTCCGCAAAAACGGTTTGTCGACTTTAGTTTTTATATAGTTACACATATATCGTTACATAAATAGGCTATCTAATCCTGCAATACTATTTTACATATATTTCTTTCTTATGGTTACATATTAATCGTAATACACTCTGTAATCGTAATACATGCTGTACATGAAACGACTTTTGCAATTGAGGAAAAAACATTTTTTTCTCCATACAATTTAAATACCTACTCTTAAGAGTCCATATAAAGAGTCTATAAAAAAATTAAATAAAATAGTTTATACGAAAAACTGTTCAGTATTAGATACAAAAACACCCCTATAGGTCAATTCAAAATCCGCTAACCAAAACTTAAAACCGTGTATTTTAGTTTTTGTAAGACTCATAAGAAAGTTTTTCCCAGGTATAATAGAGCGCTCTCTCAGTGCTGAAAACATACATACGCAATCCCCAGAATAGACCCGAGGGTCTACCCTTCCAGATTAGTGTATAATCGGACTTACACAAAGTGTCGAATGTCCATGATACTTCGTTAGCTGCTGAAGCTTTGTTTCATCATCATAAAATGGCCGGTCGTTTCACTGTTGGACAAGCCCTCTCTGTAATATAAGCATTATTACTTCCTCCCACTCTCAGAGATCCAGCCTCGATAAGGCCAAGATGAAGGCAGTAAACGGGACTAAGAAGATTTGGAGCTCTCTATTCAGGATTTGACACATTATCTGTATCTATACAGTTTCTTCTTTATTTCTTTTGCAGCTATTTTTTTCGCCCCACTGCTGGATTTTTTTTGGAAACTGACACGGATGGCTACATCACCTAATGCATCAGTTCTTCTGGTACCTGTGATGTCACCCTAAACACCTGGGTGAGTTATGTAGGTGGTGCCATGTCAGCACTTCCCTCAAATCCAGCCGTTCACCGGGGTACAGACCTCTCTCATTTACATGATATGAGAGGATTTTAGTCATACACTTCCACTGTGACCAACCGGCTTGGAAGTGGGTTTACTCACGATGTTTTCCTTCACCGGAATTTCAGCGGTCATTTAGCACAAATTCTAGTTATAAATATTGTGCTCCCAGTGGGTATCGAACCCACACCTCCCGCTTGAGTGGCGTGCTCTTGCCAGCTCGGCCAGCCAATCTCCATACACACGTAAGCAAAATTCTCCTACTTGTATTGAATCCTTTGCTCTGGTTAAAAGACAATGTGAAGATGTACCTAGCCGGCCGACAAGGTATTCGCAACCTCCGTTAAAACCCAAACAAAAGACTACACCTCTGTCTGCTTAGTATGACGCGTGCCACATACCGTAATTCCCGTAAACTAAGACAGAAAAAAACCGGTTTAATATTTCATTAGATTTTTATGATGAACACGTGGTGAGCGCACGCCTCTTACTCGAGAGGTCGTGGGTTCGATACCTGGTATGCGCACAATTTTTCCGGATTTTTTAATCTCGATTAAAATTTGTGTGCAAAATTACAATGCAACCCGGTGAAGGAAAACACCGTAAGGAAACCTATACACTAACAAAACGAATGTGTTGTAGTATGTATAAAGGTTGACTAGAAGAGATTGCCTCCTGCAATAAGTCCGCCTTCTGCTAAGCAGAAAAGTGTATATTTATTTTATTTTCTTATTTATTTATATGATGAATAAGAAAAATTAAAAACTTTCTTTAACTGAACGTGGGGCGTAAATTTTGGTCCAATGTTTAGTACCGTGTGGGGCCGGTACTTAAAAGAATGACCCCACTGCATCTCTTCCCGTGCATGTCGTAAAAGGGAACTAAGGGATAAGGACATGCTGCCGTGCTTACCTTGGCACCTTTGGCACGGGTCTTTCACAGGGTTGCCAGATGTCCGGTTTTGGACCGGACAGTCCGGTTTTTGAGGCTTGTGTCCGGTCTCCAAAATAATAAAA